>CALSDN010000017.1:2377-34134 GCA_943733655.1 Yamadazyma jaroonii
ACAGAACCGGTGGTGATAACAGTGGTGTAGGTAGTTGGCGTAGAGCCAGTGGTGATGGTGGTTGTTGACAATGGTGGTTCTTCGACAATAACAGTTGCTGTTACATTTCCACTTTCAGTTGGAGTTATGGTGTAAGTTGTTCCAAATGTTTCGGTCCAAGTTGAGGTAGTAGTTACGGTATTAACTACACACTGGGAATTTTCTTGCGGAGCATAGGCTGGCATATTGCTAGAAGTTACCACAGTACCGTCTGGGTAGACAACTTGAAATTTCAAACGTGCTTGGGAACCCCAATTGATATAAAGTAATTTCATTGGATAATATCCCTCCTCTAATGTTATATCATATGTGGTTGTTCCAGCCGGAAATTGGGCAACAAGTGCAGGGGTGTATCCAGCCAGCTCGGTAACCGATTGACAACAGTCGTAATTTTCTTGTGCTCCAAAATAGAAAACAGCAGCGTCATCAACACCTGTTATGGTGAATTCGTAAGTACCGGATTGAGGTGCATAAAAATAACTAGTGATTCTTAACCCAAAACTTTGGACATTCACTATTTCACCATAAAGTGATTCGTAGACTGGGGCTGTTCCAGACGGATTGAAATAGAAAGTGAGATTTTGGACACCTTCTATAGTCAAAGATGGGGACAAAACATCCTCGAAGTCATTTTGAAGGTAATCAGCACAAACGGAAGAAGTAAGATAACTCCCGTCACCACAATCATGGTATGAAACATTGTAATATTCTACATTGAATCCAGTATTGACATTGTCTATTTCACAAGAGCCAACGTTGATAGCGCTGGCTTTCAAGCACACCAAAAGAAGTGCTATGATCAGGAAACAAAACTTCATTGATTTTAGCATTCCGGAATACATGGTTATTTATATCAAATAAAACTTGAATTATTTTGTAGTATCATTGAATTTAACAAGAGGCTATGAGCTCTCTATAATTAAATGATTACCATTTTGGGACAAAATATGACTAATTAGGAATCTTGCTGTATTCATTGTATGGGTAATTCGGATTATTGAAGATAAAAGAAATTTTGCATTCAAACCTGCACAAACGTTTTGAAATTTGTTAAATCTTTCGTGGAAATTGGCCGTTATTGAAATGGTAGAATAGAAAAAGTATTTTACCGGTTTCTCTTCTAAGAGTAGAAGAATTTTAACAGAGGAACCGCAAGCTTGCAATCAGAATAAACAGGAAGAAGTACAGTTGTGGCAGTTTATTATTCTCTTGAATTTATTTTCCTTCTATAAAAGAGCTGTTGTTGTCAGACTGTTGAGATCCCTTGAGATTCAAATAATTTATTTTTTGTGGAAAAATATTCTTCTGTTTCGAAAGAGGGATCTGGGTGGCCCAAAAAGGCAAAATGCCATGGATTTTGTGTCGGAGACTCACACGATGTCACAAGACACTCACAGCGTAAAAGCATGTGCTCCAAAGTTGTTGGACAAAATATACGATACCGGATTTGAGGCAACCTAATTGAGTTAAAATTTCCAAATAATAAATAAATCACGAAGAAGGTGAGGAAACAGGCCGTACTGACCTGATGAGGAAAAAGAGCAAGAAGAGAAAATCCCGAAACGTGTTCTTTGTTTCAGAAATAAACTTTTTTTGTCAATGAAATTGATTGAGCTTGGCCCTTATCGACTGATGTTGGTGGTTCCATGGCGCAAGATGGATTCCAATGGAATCTTCTCAGGCTGTTAAATAATTACTTAACGGATTCAATGAGAGGGATCATACTCACCTCTTAATGAGATTTACGTCCTTTAGTTACCATAAATAAGGATGAGGTGAAATTCTTTAATGGCATTATTCAAGTGGTCGATCTCAAAACAATAGAGAACCTCTTTTGGAATGGTTAAATGTGCCAATGCCAATATAATCGCCGGTCGTTTAGTTGAGATGCAGTATGCCAATTTGGCAAGTGTGATTTTCCGGGCCGCGTTTAGACGAGATATCGGGGCAATAAGGCAGAATGTTCAATAATACAATATTCTTAATCCTTAACATTATTTCTATAGAAATTGCAGTCCTTGCTTGGAATGAGACGCCCTAAGGTTTCTGAATAGAGTTCAATCAGTCGAAGAGGTCCAGCAACGCCCTGATTAAACCTTCTAAAACATTATAGCTTTTTCTGCCGTTTGGAAGTAGAGGACGTCGATTTTACGTACGGGAATAAACCACACAGGTTTCGTGTTTTCCTGCGATGCTTTTACAAGTATTTTTGCCAATGAAGTACTCAGAATTTGACATCCTGCATCCGAGATTCTCCACAGCTTGCTCATATAATCTTTATATCCGGTGGATTTATCCGCGCTGTAATTCAGTTTTGCATATTGAAGGGTTACGTCTCCCATGAATGATTCGTTGGTAATTGGAGTATGAGAAGGTTTACCCTTTTGCGTGTTGGCGTAGACATAAAAAAAAAAAATCTTCTCAAATAATTACGAGTGTTATTCAACGTGTAAAAACCTATTGAAATACCGTAAATGTTGGACGGCTTAAAAATCAGCACAGTTTGGACTTTCATTCACTATTCCGAATTCGAACCTGTGAACATTTGCAGTAACGAATAATATTCGTTGCCGAAGAAATTGATTATTCTTGAAAGTTATATTCCGTAATTTATTGGGGGCCCTCTCTATTTTTCGAGAGCCATATATTCACTTTGATGGGCTATGGGAATAAAAGAGACATTCAAGCAGAGTAGCTGTAATCGAGTTCGAAACAACGATATCGACATGTTTAGTGTCGAAACAGTTAAATAAATTAGATTAATTCCCCACTGTTACAAAATTAACAATAGCTGAAGTGAAGTTCAACTCTGTTGAATTTATTGCATTCTACCCAGTGGTATGCCCTGTGAATTTATGGTTTTCATGGTTTGGATCAATTACTTGTGGTAGTTGGTGTAAAACTTCCTGCCTCAAACTTTCGAATGTTAATCAATATTGTTTTACTTTTCATATCTATTTCTCTATAAAGTTATGAATTGACTGGAAATTAGTCCTCGTTTGCTCGAAGCTAGAGCAACCATCTATAAGTTCCTGTTTGAAAGGAATGATTGTCTTCTTCAGGTGTCGTGGGTAAGGTTTCGTTAGGTCTGCCACAAAATTCATTGATAGGAGCCAATGGGACGTTTCAAATTTTTATGAGGTTTGTTTTGAGAAAAAGCTTGATAAAATTGATGTCCAGGGCTGGCGAAATTAAAGTACCATTATTCACACTTCTTTCTTATCATTAAGGACATTTGATTTCGAATCTCTGATAATCGGATTAACTACGAAAATTAGGATTGATCGTTGATTAGGATTGATTAATTCATTACAATCTGATTCCTTGATATTTATGAGAGTCAGGTAATAAATCAACAGAATAACTGATTGGGATAGAACATTAATTGATTAGTGACGAGCCAAATATCATTAAATCATGAAGAAAAATCTCATGTCAAAGGGAAGGTTGCTGTTAATTATCAAAGTAATCAAGGAATTAGATTATCAGCCAGATCTTAGAAGTGTAATCTTTGAATCAACCAGACTATGACTCCATTGGTGATGTAGTCATCAAGAAACCGCTTCTAGTAAAGTTGCTTTGTATACCTTCCGAAACTGTCAGGTTTAGGTATTTTCTAGATAATTTTCAATATATTAGGGGATTTTCGAAGCTTTAGAATTCAATTTAATCACATATCTATAGTAAGAGACTATACAATCGTTAGATGGAGTTGACTGCCTCTTTTGGCAATAAAACATAGAAATGGTGGTTTGACCATTAGAACGTTTACGATAGATATAAATACATGTGTTGAAGCTGAAAAATATTATTGAATGGGTGAATACCATAACAGTCTTCTATTCCGAGTCATTTAGGTACATGTTTTGATACTCCAGGTGAGTCAAAACTCGAAACTTACAGTTGATTCGGGAGGTCGAAAATCTATAACAAAAGACTTGCCCATCAAGTTCAAAATTGTTTATTTATAGGTTTTTGGTACAATGTCTATGTCTTTATCAGTTGTGTAACTCTGTAACGTTTATCAGAGCATAAAGGTTTGGCTCCCGTCAAAATCCCTCAAGATTTTTTCAAGGGTGAAGAATTTCTCATAAATTTTTTTCATTATTGAGATTTGACACATTTTTCGAGGATGGAAAATGATAAGTTACTTGACAGTGAAGATCAAACTGACAATGACATAGAGTTGGAGGAAATAGATGATGAAGTCATTGATATTTTAAAAGATTTGAAGTTCAAGCGGAGTCCCCACTCATTGAATGAATTGCAGGAAAATTTGAACTTGATTCGTGATAGGAGAGCTAACTTAGGAGTTCTTAAGTACTTGAGGGATAAGTACATTCCCATGTATGACATATTATTGAGGTTCAATCCTTCAGATCCTGATCGCCCGAAGGCGGCTGATTTCGGTACCATGCCCCTTGAAAAACAATTGAAAACCTTGTTGGTGAATGCTGCCCTCCATAGAACTGAAGTTTCCCGGACTTATGAGAAAGTTCGGATAACTGAGTTGGCGAAAACCCTGACGTTCTATGCAATAGGTAAGAAACTAGGACTTGCTGCAGATGATTGTGGGGCCGTGATGTTACTTTTCTTCGGAACCATAGTAATTATTTCATTTGCTACAACCCTATGGCTCATAACGAAATAAATTGCAAAATTACTCGGTAAAATTATGCTATTACCGCAGCTTCTACTCTCCTCTGTTCCCTGATAAAACCATCGCAAATTATAGAGTTTCGCAGATGTTTAGCTCAACACTATCTGAACCAAAAACCCTCCAATCAGAGAGCAAATAACTTCGGCAAAAATAATGTGGTTGACAAGGATGTCATTGAATATGCACCAAGGAATATTGAGGGAATAGGAGAACAAAGTATTCAAATCAAATAGGAATATTTTGCTCGAATGTTATCACCTAAACACAAAGACAAAATAAACGACAAGGAGTTTCACCTCAAATACCAATTTGAATTCTTTTTATGTCAAGACAAATAGAGAAGACAAAGACGAGTGAAAAATTCCTAGTTTAGTATCAAGCTGGATGAATGATAGAGAGTCATTGGATAAAAGTACCAGTTGAGCTAGTGCCACCATTAATTGAGTAACTTATCATGAGCTTCCATTTTAACAGACGGCTGGGAGTATAGATAAACTAAAAATGAAGACGAAGGTTGGTAGATCATCAAAGTTAAAAATTTACAAGAATTAACAGAATTGGCCGTCAACGAATCATGGACAAGAAAATTGTAGAGATGAAGAAGATAAGGATTATTCTAACAAAAGCAAAATTATTTCACAATCGTAGTGAAAGTATCATAATGAATGAATAGGGGAGAAGCAGGTTGTGAATTTCTTAAATTTTCAGATGTGCGGCTTTCGATTTGGGTGCAAAATTTTTTCAGGTGCCCTCAACATTCATTCACAGAATTTCGTGCTAGGTGATATTTTACCCTGAAAGATTAGAGAAAAAATAGATTATCAAGAGCAAACACAGTACCAAGATTCTGACGTACAAACCGTATAATTAATTCACTTCCAAGCTCCTTTGTTTATGTACCCATGATGAGATAAAAATTCCGGCCCTTCTAAGGTTTAATACATCGTCTATGATGGAGTTTATGCTTTCTCTTTTCTCTAAGTATGAGAGAAGGAGAATCAAAGTAAGTATGTCACGGTAAAGTAACACAATTATGGTGGAATCTCATATGTTTGGCACGAGAGGCGCTTGCAAGACGAAGAGACACAGAAAATTGAAAATCCATAAATTGTACTAATCACCAGTCACGAAACATTACGTCTAATAGATGAAATTATTAGTTCCCATCATTGAAAGCACCTATGGAGTTAAAGGAATCTAGGCAGAAAGATGTTCAGATCCACTACTACTAAATGTTCTACCAGTATGGAAAGGAGTAAAAAATTCAATAGCTTTGAGTAACTTCTTACTTCCAGCTTCAAGACTTTGCATACCAACGTAATCCTCTTTAACTCTAATTAAACCTGGAGTGAAAATAGCCATGTGAGCTTCAATGGCTTCATTATCAGCATTATTAGAATTGACTATACCCGGACAAATACCCATGATCGTCATCCCTTTTGACCTGCCATAAGCAGCATATTTGGCAATAATCATATTAAGGACAGCTTTAGAAACAGAATATGGGATTATAGTATCAAATTTTGATTTTTCAGTATATTCAGCGGAGCCTAAAGTTGATGTAAGAAAAATTATCTTCTTTTCGACGGATTTTTCAACTAAAGGAAGTAGTTTGTTAGCGATGTAGATTTGAGCAAAAGCATTCACCCTAATTACTTCATTGGTCTGATCAACAAAATCTCTCCACTCTTCCCTGGTTTCAGTTAATTCGGTGGGGGATTTCATATTGGAATGCAACATCCCAGCGTTTAAGATAGCTACATCAATAGTTGTATGATCTTTGACAATTTGTTCAAAAACCTCATCTACTTCATCTTCCACACCGATATCACAACGATAAATAAGGAGGTTCTTAGATCCGAGAGCTTCTAAGTCTTCAACGCTTGCTGATTTTCTTACAGTTACAAGAACTTTATTGTTGTTATCTTTCAAAAGTTCAGTGACAACACCAAGACCAATACCTCTGTTTGCACCCGTGATAAAATAAGTTCTCATCTTTTGATTCTTTGAATTGAACTTAAATGGTGGGTTCATGGTGCTAATTTATATTTCTTGTGTGTATCATAGATGCTGTAGATCAAAGAGTGAGATGGTAGTACTTTGGTGACATCTGCGATTTTTATTGGCTTGAGTATAGGTATACTTACTAATCGCGAACTATCTCCTACTACCAACTCCGACTGCTGAATAATGTGCTCATACTAAGATAGGAACGGAGTTAAGAATTAAGAAATTTTGGAATAAAGCTCATTTATAGAGGAAGATACATTAAAAAAATATCAAAAAACATCAGTGTATATTAATCAACATAATAACCTAGGCCAGGATATGTTCAGAACCATTGGTACTGAAAATCTTACCACTTTGGAAAGAACCATAAAATTCAACAGCTTTGAGTAATTTCTTACTGGCAGTTTCAACATTTTGGACTCCAATATAGTCTTCATTGACTCTTCTGAAACCATGTTTGAAGGATTCCATCAAACCATCAGCAACTTCATCAGTAACACCATATGTATTAACAACACCAGGACATAATGCAATGATAGTTAAACCTTTAGTCTTGGCAATATCAGTATATTTGGCAACAATCATGTTAGTAACAGCTTTGGAAATAGAATATGGAATAGCAGTATCAATTCTTGATTTTTCAACGAATTCATCATCACCAAAACCTGATGAAACATGGAAGATTTTCTTTTCTTGGGATTTTTCAACAAAAGGGATTAATTTGTTGGTAATATAAATTTGGGAATAACCATTGATTTCAATACTTTGATTAGTGGCATCAATAAAATCTTTCCAACTTTCAGCATTTTCAGTAAGTTGTAAAGGATTTCTAGTATCTTGATGAACGAAAGCCGCATTCAAAATGGCAACATCGATAGTGTCAGTAATTTTAGCAAGTTCTTCAAAAGCACTGTCAATTTCAGATTCGTTAACGATATCACAATAGATAATCAGAAGATTTTTAGATCCTAAGGCTTCTAAATCTTCAATGCTAGCAGATTTTCTAACTGTAACGATAACTTTGTTGTTAGTGTCTTTAACAAGTTCAGTGACTAAACCAAGTCCAAGACCTCTGTTAGCTCCAGTAATAAAATAAGTTTTCATGTTTGTTTTGTGTTTGTTTGTAATTGTTTGATGATTATACACCATGGTAGACCATGGTATTTATACACTGAATCGTTCAATTCCTGTTCCTTGACCTTCTAGCATCCTTAATAATTACTTTGTGACATCTCGATCTCTGATTGGTGTGACGCACAAATTTATAACGCACTAACGATTAACTTCTCATCATTTTACTAAGCATTTTTGCCCGTGACAAATATAGCATAAAGTTTCACATTACGCCATTGATTTATAAAATGATTTGAAGACGTTTTAGTAAATTTCCAATATGGGACTGTTGATGTGATGTGTAATACAATTTTTGTAAGGTTTGTCAGGAATCTGTTCGTCTGATAGTTTGGCTCACAGGGTCTCACTTCAAGTCAGACCTTTAAGGCCGATAGAATTAACCTTGGCCATGGATTAAAATATCAAAGATCAGGAGAAGAACATATTATTCGCCTATAATATAAATTAATATCTACACACTTCTTTGTTTAGAAGGATCGAATGGGAAGAAAAGAGCAATAATTCCCAAAAATCCAATACATCCAGCACAAACATAGATTGGGACCGGAGTTGAGGTATTGGAAAAGTAAGCAATAAGAGGTACGATCAAACCCCCAATTCTACAAACAACTGCACATAAACCAGAACCAGTGGCACGGCAATAAGAAGGTAACACTTCCGGAGTGAAAGCATATAAAACACCATAATAAATATAAATGGTAATATAGGATACTACAGTGAAGGCTTGATTTTGGGCTCTAGTTCTAACAGTAGTATAACACATCAAGAAAACCATAGATAAAATCCCACCAATGCAAAGAGCACCTTTTCTTCCTATTTTTGGAGTTAAAATTAATGCTGCACCAATAACAGGTCCAAAAGCTGATAAACCATTACTCATCATAGCATCACTATAAATACCAAGATTAGTAGAAGCTGAAGTAGTAGCTCCTTTTGCTGCTAAATATTGAGGTAAAAAGATACCATATAATGGATAAGCAATACCAATACCAAACCATGAAGTCAATAATAAAGTAGTATTCCATTTCATTTTTTTGGTTGCAAATAAATACTTCAAATTAGAAGTAGCAGCTTTGAAAAAATCCTTGATTTTAGGATCTTTCTTACTATATTTATTCTTATCAACTGATCCACATTCTTGTAATTGTTCTAAAGTTAAAGATAAGTTTCTGTTGTACTTGGTAGCAATTTTTTGTAATAATTTCATGGCTTCTTCATCCTGATTATTGACAATCAAATATTTTGGAGTTTCATCTAATTGTAAAAATAATCTGATTAATGATAAACCAAGAAGAATACCAGAATCAACGTACCAAGTATATCTCCAACCTCTATTTTTAGCTGAATCACAGATCGCATCGAAGTCAGTACATCCATTCCATTTTTCTGGTACCATAAATCCGTAAGCTACTACATATCCGACTAATTGACCAAATGACCAAAAACAAGCGAAAAATGTAACTAACCAAGTGTATCTTGATGGTAAAGTTTCTAAGAAAACTGAGGCATCAATAGCTAAATTACCACCAACGAAGAATGAAGTTATCATAAGGAAAATTAAGTACATAACATAATTTGAAGAACCACCAACGAAGAAACCAAAACATGAACTTGCTAATAATGTGGTGTTGAAAGCTAATTTTCTACCAATAATATCAGCTGTCATACCAAAGAAAATTGAACCTAATAATAAACCAACATATGAAACTTCAGTAGTTACTGAAAAAGATTGATGGAATTGAATATTGATAGCAAGACTAACAGTACTATGAGCTAAACCAATTAAAGATTCAGCCGCATAACCATAACCCGCAATAATCATATACTTGAAATGAAACCAAGTAAAACCAATTTCATCTAAAGCATTATTGATTAAATGCATTTTCTTTGTCAAAGCAATATCTCCATCTTCTAATTCAACCATATCATTTTGTAAGGTTGAATTTTTTGTTGATAACGATTCAACATCAACCACAGGAGGTGATTTTTCATTTTTCATTAACTCTGACATCCTTACAATTTGAAATTTATTAATTAGGAATTTATCTCCATTATATATCTAAAAAATCGACAAGGTAATTCCATCCTATTTTCGACAATATTGTCCAATCTAAAGTGCAGGTTGGATCGCATTTTATTGCTGCAATAGTCAATCAGGCACGAAAGTTGGGGGAGATAACATACCAAATCGGGTAATTCTTATCAGTTGACCGAGATATTAAATTTAAAATATTTTCTATATTCTTATCTTATCTTATCTTTAGGTTAATAGAAGTACGTTAGGCTAAAGCTCATAATGTAATCAATAGCTCTATCAAATAGGCTAACGACACAGGAGCTTAATTCATAAAGTTTGAAGCTCGGAATAAAATGTGATGAAGTTTCCATACAGAAATGAGCATATTGTAGTCGTAATTTTAACACTATTATTCAGTTGAAACCAAGATGTAATTGGAAAGATTAGCTACTTACCATTATTATTTACCAATAACGATAAGGATTATCTCGCTCCATATATCCCCTCGGAAACACCTTCTCCCTAATATTCAGCCTTCTGATAATGAAAAGTTGTGCGGAATTCTTTTACCACATTTGGAGACGTGCAGGAAATCCATTCCGAGCTTGGAAGAACTCCAAGCAATTAAGAAACAAAAGAAATCAATGAGATAAAATAATTCAAGAGATAAAGGAAATCAAGAGATAAAGGAAATCAAGAGAAACAAGGCAATGAAAGAAATCTAAGAAAGAAATCAAAGAAAGAGACCAAAAAAAAAGAACACTGAAAGATATAAAATTAAAATCTATTAAAAAACCTAAAATACTACAAAAAGAACTAAACTCACATAATTAACCCACCAGTAGATTTGATACTTGTGATAACTTTCAATTTCTCTTCATCATTGCTATCATTTTCACTCCTTTCAGAGTAATAATCAACAGATCCTGGATATCCAACACCACCAATAGGAGCATCTTCTTCGAAAAATCCATCAGTTTCAGTCATATATTCCCAAGTCTTTGGAGTTTCAGCATGTTGATCAGGGTATATTTTAGTTTTGAAAATAGTACCTAAAGCAGCATGAAGAACGAATCCACAAATAAAGGTATATAACCAACCAGAACTATAGATTTCAGAAGCTACTTTATTTAAAGCACCTGGATGATAAGCATTGTAAAGACCTGGAATACCAAGAACTGGAGATAAACACCAAGCTCCTAAACCCCAAAGATTAAACCCTTTATAATAATAGTAAGCTCCTTGAGGAGATCTAGTATACAATGAAGGTACATGAAGATTACCCCTTCTTAAAACATAATAATCAGCTAACAAACCTCCGAGAAGTGGGGCAACAAAAATGGAGTAAGAACCCAAAAATGTTAAGAATTGAGTAGCATTGGCAAGGAATTTCCATGGAACAATAGCCCAAATAAGAACACCAGCTAAGATTTGAGCACGTAAAATAGTGAAGTATCTTGGAAGTAAACCCGAAAGATCACAAGCAAAAGGGATTGAATTAGCAAAAATATTAGTACCAGCAGTAGCTACCATGAAAGCAAGAGAACAGAAGAAAATACCTGTTCTAGCCCCGGCACCCCATTGATGGTCTAAAATGGCATCAAATAAATCCCACATATTCCAGTATGCTTGTCCATAAGCTCTGTAAATGGCACAAGTAGAAGCCATACCAAACAATAAGACAACAATTTTAGAAGGAATGAAACCGATGGCTTGATATAAAACAGTATCAGATTTGTTTCTAGCATATCTTGAAATATCTGGTTGATTGATAATCATAGGAGATAAAGTACCCATAACAGTGTTAACAACTGACATCCAAGTATTACCAGTTGATAAAGTACTAACACCTTTTGCACCAACATCCCAATTACCTGGACCATGACCTCTAATCATACAAAAGATGAATAAACCAGTTAAAGCCATTGGAGTGAAGAATGACTTGAAAGTGAAAAACCAACGAATTTGTCTTGGATGGACCCACATCAAAGGCATTTGAAGTAACCAGTATAAGAAGAAGGCAACCATACCTCTAGTAGTAATTTGAGCACTTTCAGGTAAATGATTTGGAAGATTTACCCATTTATGACCGAAGATACAACGGAACATAACATCTAACATCTTTGAACCATAGTAACTTTGGACCGAATTCCAAATAATGGCAACGAATAATCTTACAAATACGAAGAAGTAAAACAATCTGGTACCATAAACGGCTCTAGCATATGTTGGATAACCAATATGATAACTTGAACCAACTCTAGCATTAACAACAGTGAAAAAACAAGCAACTACAATACCTAAAATACAAGCACCAATAACTTGTCCATAAGGTAAACCGGTCGAAGCAATCAATGAAGCACCAGTATTAAACTCATTAACATTCACAGCAGATTGAAGCCAAATTAAGACATAATTATATTTACGCCAAGTTCTATCTTTGGGAGCCGTAGGATTTAAATCATAATTTGATCTAATAGCATCGGGCTCTTTTTCATGAGCATCTTCAGTAGCGATGAACTTATCAAATTTCTTCAATGCATCCATCTTTTTGTTTTTTTCTTTATAATCCTTTTGATATTAAAACTACCATGCTTTTAAATATATTGTTCACCAAATCTCTTATCTCGCGAAAACTCGTTATCTGCGGAATTTCCCTCAATGGTACCATTTGTTTATCAGCGGATGTGCCGCAATCGAGACATTAGTAAAAGTCGCGATGATTTTGGTTCTTAATAATCGAGTAGGAAAGAAAGTATTCCACTTTTTCAAATTGTGTGATATTCAACATGAGTAAAGTATTTACCCCATTGAGCATAGGTGACTATGAATTAAGTCATAGAATTGTCATGGCACCATTAACTCGTTACAGAGCCCCCAATGGAATCCCTGGCGAGTTAATGGAAGAATATTATAAGCAGAGATCATCATCGGGATCCTTAATTATAGCTGAAAGTACAGCTATTTCTCCCACTTCAGGTAATCCACTTAATACTCCAAGAGTTGATACTCCCGAATCAATTGAAGGATGGAAAAAAGTGGTGGAAGCAGTACATCTGGAAGGAGGTATATTCTTCTGTCAATTGAATCATTATGGTAGAGGTGCTGTACCAAGTGAAAATGGTAATGTATTACCGATTTCAAGTTCATCCATTGCTATCAAAGGTGAAAAGTTCTATAAACCCAAGGAAATGGATGAATCTGATATGAAGCAAGTGATTGAAGACTTTACCAATGCTGCTGAAGCTGCGATTAAAGCCGGATTTGATGGAGTAGAATTACACGGAGCTAATGGTTACTTATTGGATCAGTTTGTTAGAGACAATGTTAATGTCAGAACCGACCAATATGGTGGATCTATTGAAAACAGATGTAAGTTCCCTTTACAAGTATTAGATTCAGTTATCGCTAGAATCGGTAAAGGGAAAGTGGGATACAGAATCAGTCCATGGGATCCATATCAAGATTGTAAAGATTCCAAACCTTTAGAGCATTTTGCCTATTTCTGTGAACAACTTGAAAAGAGGAATATTGCTTATGTTCATAGTGTTGAAGAGAGAAGTGATGCCAATGGAGGTAGAGAAAACGATAGTACCAGTTCCGATAGAGTGACAGTTTCTGCTTTGAAGAAATATTTACCTTCCACTCCATTGATTTCAGCTGGAGGTTGGAACGATAGGAACTTATCAACATTTGATGACTTTGAACTTGATGCTATTGCCATAGGGAGATTTTATATCAGTAATCCTGATTTGATCAAGAGATTGAGGGACAAATTACCTTTATCAGCTTATAATAGAGCAACATTCTATCAACCATTAGAGCCAAAAGGTTACATAGATTACCCAGTTATCTAAAGTTTTATCAGCCATTAGAGCCAAGTGGCACATAGACCAGTTATCTTATCTTCAGAGCCAAAATTTACAAAGCCACGAGAGCCAATGGCCCAAGTATCTCACCACCAGAGTCAAAGGATAACTCACCCAAGTATCTCACCACCAGAGCCAACGGTCACATAGATTACCCAAGTATCTCACCACCAGAGCCAAAAATTACATAGATTACCCAATTATCTAAACTTTTATTAACTTTTTCTAACTTTTATTTTCATTTTGTATACTTATCATAGAGAAACTCGACTTATCTTCATTTTTTTCATTCTCTTTTGAGTCTTCATCTTCATTTTTGTTTTTGATAGCCAAAGACAATAAGAACATCAACCCAGATAATGCCGTCAACAGTATCATGACATCTCGGTAACAATCAAGATATGCATTGATAACGGGGGTACCATAGGCTGATAATCCATTGGGATTGGCTATTATTTCTTCTACCATCTTGGAATCTTCATATATATCACTTATTCTCTTCTTGAACAATGTATTGAAGATAATACCTGAAATCAATAACCCAAAAGCTCCTCCAAAACATCTGAAAAAGTTTCTGAGTCCTGTAACTACAGCTCTATCTTTAGGATTAGAATAAGAAAGTAATGCCAATAAAGTTGGTTGGAAAGTGAAAGCAATTCCCAAACCTTGGATCAAATTACTCCCCACCAATAATCCAATGTTACTATGGAGATTGAATAAGATTTTCAAACCTGTTCCTAAGCACCACATAGCACCTCCAAACCATAAACAAGCAACATAATTTCCATACTTTGAGTTCAAGAATCCTACACCTACACCAAATATACTACTACTGCAAGTTGCTGGTAATTGTAATAACCCTGACATAATTGGCAGCCATCCTCTTACATTCTGTAAGTATAAAGGTAAGTAATAGATATCGACAAAATATGCCCAACCCATAAGAAGACACATAAGGAACAATAACAGAAGATGGAAATCTTTGAACAAATAAAGTGGGATCATAGGAATGGTAGCATAGAATTGTTCAATACACAAAAATGCAATGAATGTTATAACTCCAATAATCAAAAGACTTAATACTTGAGGACTTTTCCAAGACCAAGTTTCTCCTCCACCTGAAATAGCTACCAATACAAACACAATCCCCACCAAAGAAGTGATGAAACCCCAGATATCTAATTGTTTCAATTTGATCTTGAAAGAACCGGTAACGGGTTTTAAGGGAACAAAGAAGTATAAGCAACAAGCACTGACAACAGCTATAGGACAAGAAATCCAGAAAGTCCATCTCCAATTAGCTTTTTCACTTAAAAGACCACCTAACAAAGGACCGGCACCATTCCCTAAAGATGTTGAAATGGCCACAAATCCAAAATATTTCCCTCTTTCTCTAGGAGTCAATAAATCTGAAAATGTGATCATCACCAAACAATTAATACCTCCACCACCAATACCTGAAATACCTCTAAAGATGAAAAGCATCACTATGTTCTCGGAGAATCCACTGACCAAATTCCCAACAAATAAACATCCAATACAAAGAAGAAAGATATTCTTTCTGCCAAATATATCGGATAATCTACCAAACTGAAGTTGGAAATTGGTGTTGGCAATCAAATATGATGCACCACACCAGGTATTGATCAAACTGGAGTTTCCTAAAGATTTCTCAATGGAAGGTATACTAGTGGTGACAGCAGTTTGATCGAAGAACGAAACAAATAACGATATGGTTAAACATCCTAAAGTTGTAAGAAGCAACCGATGAGGTAGTTGCTGAGCTTGATCTTGAATCTGTTCAGTCATAAGGTAATTTTTTTCCAAAAAGTCTGCTGATAATGTATATGCATTCTATATCTTATCACATCTCCAAAGATCATGTCGCATTTTGATTAAGATTGTTATCAGTGGATCAGTTCCGCAAGTGGGAGATTAGAAAAAAAAAAAAGTTCACGGAAGCTCGCCGCACTATCTGTCAAAGATTTTGATAACGATTCCGCATCAGACAATTCCCACCGTTTATAATTGACATAGAAGTCAATTCACCTCCAGTTTCACATTTTAAATCAAATATGTCAATTCCAAGTTTAGAATTCGACCCAAATACTAAAGTTACCTTAGAAGATTTACACGCTCAACCCAGTAAATTGGGTTTAAAATTACAACCTGAAGAGGTTGATGATTATTATACTATGCTTTGTGCTTTTGAAAATTCAATTCAAAACATCTTAGCCTTAGATGATTATTATTTACCTACTGACCTTGAAAGATTCAAAAGAGAAAATGTCTATTATCCTTCAAAGGAAGAAAATCCAAAAGGTGGATGGGCCTATAAGGTTACTATCGTTGATAGTAAACCAGAATTAGAAGAAGCTAGACCTTTGGAAGGGAAGACCATTTGTATGAAGGATTGTATTGATATTGCCACGGTCCCTCAAATCTTTGGTACTGATGCTTTTGAACCATTTGTTCCTGATGCTGATGCTACAGTAGTTACTAGATCTTTGAAAAGCGGAGCTAAGGTTGTTGGTTTAGCCACTTGTGAGAATCAAAGTTCAAGTACTGCATCTAATACTGCAAGTACTGGTAATGTCGAGAACCCTTATTGTGATGGATATTCTGCTGGGGGTTCATCAAGTGGTTGTGGATATCTTGTTGGTAGTGGGGAAGTTGATTTAGCTGTCGGATGTGATCAAGGTGGAAGTATTAGAGTTCCATCCGCTCATTGTGGTATTGTCGGGTTCAAGCCAACTTTTGGTCTTGTTCCATACAGTGGTATTGGATCTTTAGAAACCAACATTGATCATGCAGGTCCAATGACTAAAACTGTTCTTGATAATTGTTTATTACTTGAAGTTCTTGCTGGAAGAGATGGCTTCGATGATAGACAAGATGGTGCTCCATTACCTAAAGATATTCCAAAATATAAAGAAATCACTGAAAAGTCTTCCATTAAAGGAATGAAAATCGGTATCTTAAAGGAAGCTTTGGAAGTTCCTGCTATGACTGAAGCTATGAGAGAAAAATTCTTAGAAACTGCTAAAATGTTTGAATCTCTTGGAGCTGAAGTTATTGAAATCTCCATTCCAACTCATAAAGTTGCTCCCGAAGTTTGGGCTGTTGGTCAAAGACAAGCAGGTGCCTTAAGAAAAATGGGACTTCAAGGAGGTCGTAGAATCTTAAAATCTACCAGAAATTTCGATCATACTTTACCATGGACTCAAGAATCTTTTGATAAGACTCCACCTCCAGTTAAGAATGGTATTATCAATGGTTTATATATGGCAGAGAAATACCCAAGTTTATACACCAAATGTATCAACTTGAGTTTAAAAGCTACTGCTGATTATAACAAAGCCTTAGAACAAGTTGATGTATTGATTACTCCAACTGTTCCAAAAGTTGCCCCACCTCACGGTATTAGAGATGATAGTCCGCTTGAATTGATCAAGTACACTATTGGATTAAATGCCAATACAGGTATTTTCAATATTACTGGACATCCAGCTCTTTCTTTACCTGTTGGATTCTTACCAGCAGCCAATCATCCAGATGTTAAATTACCTGTTGGTTTACAAATCATTGGTAAACATTATGATGAATTATCAATCTATAGAGCTGCTTATGGGTGGGAAAAGGCCTATAATTGGAAAGATTATTGAATAGATTAATATAGACTTCTACCTTTTTACACTACCACTCTACACTTTACACCACTTTACACCACTTTACAATGCCATAATACCACTCTACCAAAGAATCGTTGTTTACGATCAGACAAGGGGTCAGACCACCCTTCTTACCGCCTCCTTATCATTAACATCATATTGTTCCGCTCTTGCTCCTTTTATCTCCTTTTAAATTAGTAAACTCTCAAAAACGGGAGGATAGACCGATGGGGAAACTGTGCGGTAATGCGGAATGATTTTGATAGGTCTGGTGGAAAGGTGGAAGTTCCGCGATCTCTTATCAGGGAAAAAACGTTAACGATAAGGCCTAGACGACTAACTATAAATTTTCCAGTCAATATCTTACCACACACATCAGAAAATAAAATCTATACATTCTATACATTATGGAATCAACAATTGCCTCCGCTGTACCAAAAGAAGTCAACATTGACAAAAATGCCAATACTAAATTCGACTTTAGCCGTAATTTATTAGGTTATGGTGAAGAAGGTTTAGATCTTCAATGGCCAGATAACAAAAAAATCGCTGTTTCCTTCGTTTTAAACTATGAAGAAGGTGGTGAAAGAAGTCTTCAATATGGTGACGAAACCAGTGAATTCGTTTTATATACCTCATCTAAACCAGGACCAATTCTTCAAAGAGCTTATGAAGTTGAATCAGAATATGATTATGGTTCAAGAGTTGGGGTTTGGAGAATCTTAAAATTATTCAAAAAATTTGGTAACAGAATCACTGCTTATGCTGTTGGTAAAGCTTTCGAAACCAACCCTGCGGTTCCAGAAGCTTTTGTTCGTGATGGTCATGAAATTGCTTCTCATGCTTATAGATGGATTCCTTATGAAGATAAATCACCAGAATTAGAAAAAGCTTACATCTTAAAACAATTAGAAACTTTGGAAACACTTACTGGTGAAAAAACTCCTGGCTGGTACATGGGTAGATTAAGTCCTCAAAGTATGGGATTAATCACTGAAGTTTATAGAGAATTAGGAAAAGAATTACCATATATGAGTGATTACTATGGTGATGATGTTCCAGTTTGGGTTGATGTTCCAGCTGAAAAAGACTTACCTGATGAAGAAAAGAAAGGTTTATTGTTCGTTCCATATTCTTTCGATACCAATGATTATAGATTCTTAACCACCAATGGTTTTAGAGCTGCTGAAGCTTTCTATGAACATATGAAGAATGCTTTTGATACCTTATACGAAGAAGGTGGTAAAATGATGACTGTTGGTCTTCATTGTAGAATTATTGGTAGACCAGGTTATTTCCAAGCTTTAAAGAAATTCGTTGAATATGTTAACCTGCATGATGACGTTTGGGTTTGTTCAAGATCTGATATTGCTACTCACTTCAAGAGTAAATATCCATATAAACCCGGTAAATAAATGCCGAGTTATTGTCCAGGTAAATGAACCCGGTAAATAAGTACCGAGTTATCTACAAGGTCCAATAGAGAAATATATAAACTTCTAATATATCTATTCAACTACCTTTCAACACCTTCAACACTTCAACACTTCAACACTTCAACACCTCAACACCTTCAACCCCTTCAACACCTCAACCCCTTCAACACTTCAACCCCTCAACACCTTCAACACCTCAACCCCTTCAACACTTCAACCCCTCAACACCTTCAACCCCTCAACACCTTCAACACCTTCAACACTTCAACCCTCTAACACCTCAACATCTTCATCCCCCTAAATTATTCATAATCTGATCCCAGAAATCTTCATTGATATCAAAGGATCCATGATTATTTTCCATAGATGTACTGGTTAATGTAATATAATCTATGTTCTTGTTCACACTATCATCCAATAAGTTTTCAAATAAATCTCTATAAACTTTAGCTTCAATCCATCGTTCAGAAAATACAAACAAAAGACTTGAACAGGCTCTTATATCATTATGGATATTGATAAATCTAGGCTCTCCTTTGTTCTTCAAATAGAAGACCAAAGTTATTCCTGCCAAAAAAACCGTATGTAAAGCAACAATACTAAACTCTAAGATAGAATCTTTGTATAGAAGCTTATAACTGATACATATCCTACCAGCTGACAAACATGCTTGGTCAAGTAATGTTGAACGAGAGTTGATGGATGTTTTCATGATTATCGGTATTAACAAAATCAACTTAGCTCTATGATACAGTAATTCTAAGAAATCATAACTTTCTCTTCCTTCAAGAACTTGATCGAAATCTTCTCTTAAAGGTAATTCCGAATACCATCTCTCCAAATCTCTGTTGATAGTCTCAAAATTATCACCCACAGGAATTGATCCATTAACGGAATACAATAATAAGTGGATTCTACTTTCTATTAATCTTATTTTTGAAGTATTGATGAACGTAGTATAACATGAAATGGGACCGGTGAAAAGGGGATCTTTCTCTTGTTGTAATTGTAATTGATAAAGATTATAAAGTTCACTTTTAGTAGGATTATTGGAAATATCCATACTTATAGGATAAGGAATATCTACAAAACTATCAAAATACACAAAAGGTCTCCCCAAGGATAACGATAAAAGCTTATCATTATTATAACAACTCCAAAAGATTCGTTTTTGTACTTCATATTGCCAACAGTTTTCAAGAGTAACCGTTTGTTTCCGATGATATCCATATTGGATCAATTTCCTTATGGCCATACCTGTTAGTTCCCATGATGATACATAAAATGATATATGATAACTTCTACTTATGAACATAGCTATCAACAAACAACTTTGAATTTGTCTCATATTGTCCAACTTAGCATTTGTTAAAGCTTTCAAAGCCCTTCGGAAATAATGTTCTGGTGAAGGATATGTCGTCACATGTAATAATTGATTTAATCTACAGCCAATCCCCAATGCCATATTCAAACAAAATTTCTCCCAAGGAGTTTTCTGTTCCTTAGGTAACATTTCATGGAACCAAACATGATCAATCAAATAACATCGATTATGAGCCAAACTGAAATATTTCTCTAAAAAAAGTTCTTCAGTTTTAGGAGGGATATCAGTAGAATGTTCACCACTGGGAGAATCTTCAATTATTATTGCATATTTCTGATTATCCACTGTTTCAGAAGTCTCATTACCCAAAAGATTTCTAATAGCTTTTACTATGGTTATAACAGCAAAAGTTCCAATATATTCTTCAGATTCATCACAATTTCGATATAAAATCCGGGAAATGATCTCCGAAAACGTCGATTCACTTAAAACCGTATCATCGATGATATTTGGTTTACTTACTTGAGACATTTCAAGTTCATGTTGTAATTCCTTGTTAATTTTAGTTAAGTCTTTTATTTGGTCTAGGAGATTATTTATGGTTTCTTGATCACCTGATTGGAAATTTCTTCCATATTCACACTCAGAAGAAGCCTTATTACAATTAGAACACGGCCTACCCCCATCACACTTCCTTTTCCTTACTTTACATCGGTTACAAGCTACCAAAACTCGAGAGTTCTTCCTATCCATTATCGCGATGTTTCCCAAATCTGGTTGTAATCGGCGGATCTCTTATCTAATCGCGGAAATCGATTATCAATGAGTGGGAAGAAAAGAGTCAGGAAAAATCCCATAAATAGGAACAGATGTCTGATCTGTAAGCATCAGAATAAAAGATGTGATCTTAAACCTGGGAAAGATCGTTGTTCTTATTGTGAAAAGAAAGATCTTGTATGTGAAATCCCCCAATTTAGAACTATCTTATATCAAGGTCCTCCTAAAAGGAAGGAAAGATCTTTAAGTGAAATTCATAAAATGGCTGAACTCATTCATAAGGATCAACACCCCAATCTCGATTTAAAAGAAAGTATCATATTGAACTATTTGGGTTTCAGCATTCAACAATCACCTGATCTTAAACATGTTTCTACTATCAGGAGTAATGGATTCTTTGCCGTATATGAGAAGAAAGTGGTGATATCTGAATTTGTTGATGGTCATGTGTTAGATGAAGAAATTACAGAGATTCCATTAGTGGACGATAATACCAATTTTGAAAAGAAAACCGGAGAGTTATATGGTATAGCTATTAATGATGCTTATAAGTATTTCACCGCTTTCCCCGAATATACTGAAACGGATTTTTCTAATAATTTACTTGAATTATCATTTGAACATACAAAGACTGGATCTGTTGTTAAAATTGAAGAAGAACTTCCTCTAGTAGGAGATATCGATACCATAGAATTGAAAAATGAATTATTCCTTGAAGGTCCAGCTTTAGTGGTTGATAAATATGATTTTAAAGATAAAACCCCTACTTTTAGAACCATCCAAGGCAAGTTCATAGATATACCGGAATATATCTCGTCAAGTCAGGTGGAAATACTTTTGAATAATTTCTGTATTCATTTCCCCCAGGAGACTTCCAAACTATTGTATGCCACCAATCCTTTGGAAACATTGAGGGATCATACTTCTAAGGTATTAACTACATATTTAACTTTAGCTTTCAGTAATGTGGTGGTATTGAAATGTATTCTTCTTTGGTCAGCTCATTGTATGGAGTTAAAAGGACACCCCAAATTTGAATTCAAACACCAATTGAAGAATGAAATAGTTGTAGGTTTCAATTCCAGAATGAACTATATAACTTCAATATGTTGTGACCATACACTAGCGATAGAATATTTACTTTATGATATCCAAGTGTTGGAGAATGAGATCAAGCCTGAATTTTGGTATAATTTGAATTGTCTTGTTATCAAATCCATGTCTATGAGGGGTGGATTACAGAAACTCGTGGAATCAACTAACGGTCAGGTGTTTAGGAAAATCTTCTGTTTACATTATTTCACCAGATTTTCTTATAGTATCTTGAAGTATGATATCAGTTCATTGGAAATTGATGATGTACAAACGATATTCAACATCCCTGCTGTTGATAACCAATCCTCATATTACAATGCATTTAAGGATATCTGTGCAGTGGTGGTGGAATCATTCCATTTATATGGATTAATGAAATTAGCTAGAAATTCCAATCATTTGAATGACGTTGATCCATTACAGAAGTATGAAGCTTTGAGCAGTAGTAATGTCACTGATATTTTGAACAGATGTGATGATTTGGAGAAGAGAATGACAAATATGGTGATTCCAAGTAATGAAGAACCTATGCAAATCAAAGGTGAAAACATGAGACACATTCTTGAATTCATGAAATTGGCAGCACTGTTGATATTCCATCAACTTATTTATAATTACACTTCCACATCACCATTCACATTACTTCGGATGAAAGATGCTATTCGAATGTTGACCAAGATCTTCGACATTTATGTTAATGATGGGGATAATGCTAAGATTATGATAATCTTACCCATATTCATTGTAGGATGTGATATATCCGATCCTTTCTATAGAAACTGGTTCATGGAAAATTTGGATAAACTTTACAGTGTGAAAAGACATGCCAAATATATGACCATGAAGAGACTTATTGAAAAAGTATGGGAAATCAATCGTGATGGGAATACTTGGGTTTCATGGCCAGATATAGCCGAAGATAATGGTTGGATCTTACCTTTATATGTATAGATTTATATATTCAAACAGATGTACAACAGTCTCTTTCGATTTCTTCAATCTTACTACAAACATCATGAGCTATCCCATAAGAATAAGCATATCCTTTACCATTAGTTCCATAAGCATGAACTAAATAACGATGTCCCACCTTCTGTTTTTCTAATCTGAAAGTTCCTTTTCTACCGGGTCTAATGGCTACTATGATACCAGCTATCTCTGGATCTTCTGATACAATATCAGGAGCCAATTCATGAGCTCTGCGAATCTCGTCTTTAACTATAGATTCATCAACTTCACTATGAGTTTGATCAGGTTGATTGACTCCTCCTAAAACCACCACTCCTGACATTGGACGAGGAATGATATAAGTATATTCCTTCCCTGCTCTTCTTACAGCATAATCAGTTCTTGTTTTGATCAAGACATTCTGTCCTCTATTAGGATAACTATCAGGATCAAAGATCCCTTTAATGTATTTAGGACCCACACCTGAAGCATTGACAAATATCATTGAGTCTCCAAACTCATCATATAACTCTTGAATATCTTTAATCTCTTTACGGATGAATTGACCTCCTAAAGATTCAATTTGGTTCTTCAAAAAAGGTAAATAACGAGGAGGTTCAATTACTACCGAATCAAATTCACAACCAAAAGCATAATTTCCAGAATAATGACTTTCTAATTCTTCATAATTGGAATTGACGGCTCTAAACCATAAATCATCATCACTAGGATATTCATCAAAATATTCCTGAACTCTAACTTTACAAACTCCACAAGTTTTATCCATCTTATAGTCATTCATAAACCTTCTATAACTTACGGTTTGTAAATATTTATAATTAGCAGATAAATCTCTGGCTCCATGCCATAAAGCTCCAGCCCAATTAGAAGCATACCAAATATCTTCATCTCCAGGTAAATGTTTTGCAACCAATTTAACATTAAAACCTTTTTCCAATAATGTACGAGCAATTGTACAACCTATAATCCCAGCACCTAGGATTATGATATCTTTATCATGGAATGCCATGTTTTGAGATTTTCAGGGGGAGGTTGGCAAAGTTGATCTAGTTACCGCATTGTCATAACCTAATTGAGTAGGCGATAAGAAATTATCAATTTGGAAATAATGCGCTTAATTAGGATTTGACATATTTAGTTTCAGTTTCAGAAATTGTGAAAACCACTAAAATTATGAAACCCACTAAAATTGTGAAAACCACCAAAAAACCCAAAATAATTTGAAATAAAAGAAAAAATTAAAACATAGAATAATATGATTGGTGGGTTAATGAGGTTTATAGACTTGTCTAGAATCGATTTCATCAATGTTGCAGGTGTTGGACATGTAAAATAAGAAGATAGGGGAAGCCTTGATTTAATTACCCCGATAAGTATCTCCAATAACCCGGGCAATAACCTGTTGGGGCAATCCACCCCTAAGGCAGTTTAATGAAATACTTATCAAACAACATCTCCCCCGTCTCCCCACCACTTGGAAGGCTGAATACATGTGGTTGACCGATAGGTATTCCGAACTTTACGGTATGAGGCCCTTCTCCAGAAAATACGTGAGACATTTAGGAAGAAACGGCTAAATTGAGAAAAGCAATATCCCCGATACTCAATTTATTTCTATCAAAATCCCACTTAAATTGATTCTGAAAATTCCTCTACATTCTCCCATCCCCTATAAAAGACATATTAAATTCTTAAATCCATGCCATTACTCTAACCTCTTCAAATATCCAACGGGTTTGAAAACCTTCCATGGAAGTGTCGCCGATTTCAAATTCCCCCACGACATTATTATGAGAAATTGTATTTGTAATCAATATCAAAAAGAGAGCGTCACCCATTAAAGTTTTCCATCTGTTAAAAAATTCAACTTCAGTAACTAATACTTTATAATGACTGACGTTAAAAGACATTACCATGATTTAATTGGAACGCCTGAACCTGATGATAACAAGAAGTTACATACCAAACCAGGTAGAAAACCCATTGAAACCGAACCTAAATCTAAAAGAACTGCTCAGAATAGAGCTGCTCAAAGAGCTTACAGAGAACGTAAAGAGAAGAAAATGAAAGATTTAGAAGATAAGGTTAAAGATTTAGAAGATGAAAATGTTCGTATCAACACCGAATCAGATTTCTTAAAAGCTCAAGTTGATATGTTAAAGAATGAATTAACTAAATATAGGGGAGGTAATTTTGATTTCAGTAGTATTAAATTACCTTCAAAAGTTGGAGCTTTAAGTAAAAATTCATCAAGTAATTTACTTCATTCAAGTAGTTCATCGAATTTAACTAGTGAAAGTGATTCCAGTAGTTCAGTTAATAATTCAAGTCCTGAAACTGATATAAGTTCAAATAATTTAAGAACTGAATTCCCTTGGAGTTATAAGAATTTAGCTAGTGATGTTAATGTTAAAGATAAATTACCTGAATTAACTAGTGGATCATCATCTTCAGAAAGTCCATTAAATGATAATATATTAATGGATAGTTCAAGTAAATTTGATGAACAAGTTGATCCTTTCTGTAATGAATTAAATTCTGCTTGTGGAAGAAAAGATAATTTAATGGCTCAATATCAAAAGAAATCCGATAATGATGATTCAATTTTTGGTAAATATTTTAATGACAAACCTAGTACTGATGGATTAATGAATGAAAATTTCTTTGGTGATCAAAATTTTAATTTTAACTTAAGTCCTAATGATAATGATCCTTTATCATTTTTAAATGATAATAATTTCGATGTTAATTTAGCATTTGATGAAAACAAATCAGAAAATATTAGCCCTATTGATAATCTTATCAATGAAGAATCAGCTTATGATCCATTAAAAGATCAAATTAATACCAATTTCAATTTTAATGATTTTATTAAATCTTCATTACCTTCAGAACCTTCAACTAATAGTTTTGATTCTAAATCTACTCCAAGTGTTATAAATGATGAAAAAGATGATAATGAAGTAGTACCGGCACCTGAAAAGACATATAAATGTTCAGAAATTTGGGATAGAATCACTAGTCATCCAAGATATACAGAAATTGATATCGATGGATTATGTGCAGAATTGAAAACTAAAGCAAAATGTAGTGAAAAGGGAGTAGTGATTAATGCTACTGATGTTAATGCTTTATTAGAAGCTTCTGCACAAAGAAGATAGGTTAGGGTTTTTGTAAATAAGGGTAATAAGATAGTGTCTTAAAGTTTCTCTCTTTTGATTAGACTTTGTTGAAGTTGTGACGAGTTCTCAACTGTTCTCAACTTGAAGTTCTACAACTTGAGGTTCTTTGGCCTAGGGTTCTTTGGCCTAGAGTTCTTTGACCTAGGGTTCTCTAACCTAGAGTCCTCTTCCCTGAAATTCTCTAACTTTGAGTTCTTTGACCTAGAGTTCTCTAACCTAGAGTCCTCTAACATAGAGTTCTCTAGACTTGTAGTTCTTTAAGCTAGAGTTCTCTTCCCTGAAATTCTCTAACCTAGAGTTCTCTTCCCTGAAATTCTCTAACCTAGAGGTTCTCTAACTTAGAAGTTCTTTGACCTAGAGGTTCTCTAGACCTGTAGTTCTATAACCTAGAGTTCTCTAAACTTGTAGTTCTATAACGAGTTCTCTCAACTTAGAGTTCAATAACTTGAAGTTCTCCAACTTGAGGTTCTCTGACCTATGGTTCTCTAGCCTAGAGTTCTCTAGCTTCGAGTTCTCCAGACTTCTCCAGACTTGTAGTTATTCAACCTAAAAGCTCTCTAACTTAGAATTCTCCAACTTGAGGTTCTGTAACCAGTTCTATAACGAGTTCTCTAACTTAGAGTTCTCTTGACCTCACACCATTTACTACCAATTTGGTACTAAAATCATGGTACCAAAATGGTTTAAAGTTACCGCGAAATTCACTTAAAGGTACCAACAGACCCTTCGCGAATTATGAACTTTTTCAATAAGAGTCCAGAGTTACCTCTTTATAAGGATAAACATTTAACACCGAAGAAATCTTCTAAGATAAAAATGTTATTCCAAGGTTTCATTGCCTCATTGATATTGTATTATATCTATTATCATTTTTCCACTCCTGCCACTAGTAATTGGGAACAAGCTAAAGATGAAGTAAGAACAGCTTTTCTTGAATCATGGCACACTTATGAAAAATTTGGTTGGGGAACAGATGTTTTCCATCCTAAGAAAGAACAAGGAGAAAATATGGGTCCTCAACCTTTAGGTTGGATGATTGTGGATTCAATTGATACATTAATGATCATGAAATGTGATGAAGAAGTTGAAAGAGCAAAAGAATGGATTCAAAAAGATTTAGATTATTCCTTTGATTATAATGTCAATGTATTTGAAACCACCATCAGAATGTTAGGAGGTTTATTATCAGCATTCCATTTATCTAATGAAGATATGTACCTCGATAAAGCGGTTGATTTAGCTAATGCTTTATTAGGAGGATTTGATTCAGAAACTGGATTACCTTATTCTTCAGTTAATTTAAAGACCGGGACAGGTATTCCAAATCATGTTGATAATGGAGCTTCTTCAACTGCAGAAATAGCTACTTTACAATTAGAATTCAAATATTTGAGTTTCTTAACAGGTGAAACTATGTATTGGGAGAAGGTCGAACGTATAATGAAACATTTAGAACTGATAACTCCAAGAAATGGGTTAGTACCTATTTATATCAAACCTGATACCGGGAAATATCAAGGTAATTTGATTCGTCTTGGATCAAGAGGTGATTCTTATTATGAATATTTATTGAAACAATATCTTCAAACAGGAGAATTCGTTTATTATGATATGTATAAAGAATCTTTGGATGGAGTTAAGAAGTATATGACAAAATATTCCAAACCTTCCGATTTATTGTTTGTTGGAGAATTAGAACAAGGACTTAGTGGACCTTTATCTAATAAAATGGACCATTTAGTTTGTTTCTATGGAGGTTTAGTTTCCTTAGGAGCCACTGGAGGTTTAACCTTAAAAGAAGCCAAAGCTTTACCCTCATGGAATGAAGAAAAACAAAATGATTTCGATTATGGTGAAAAATTGACTTATTCTTGTTACAAGATGTATAAGGATACACCAACAGGATTATCTCCTGAAATTGTTGTTTGGAATACTGATGGTACTAAAGCTAAAGATTTCCATATCAAACCTCTTGATAAACATAATTTACAACGTCCAGAAACTGTAGAATCATTATTCTACCTTTACAGATTAACTGGAGATGAAAAATGGAGACAATATGGATATGAAATTTTTAAGAATTTTATCAAGTACAGTAAATATGTTAACAGTCAAGGAGATGTTTCATATGTTTCATTAGATGATATGGTAAGTATTCCACCTAAACAAA
The DNA here is from genome assembly GCA_943733655.1 of Yamadazyma jaroonii. NCBI lineage: Eukaryota > Fungi > Ascomycota > Pichiomycetes > Serinales > Debaryomycetaceae > Yamadazyma > Yamadazyma jaroonii. The sequence goes on from CALSDN010000017.1 coordinate 30,731, forward strand.
GAGATAATGTTGAAAGTTTCTGGTGGGCTGAAACTTTGAAATATTTATATTTATTATTTGATGATGATAATACCATCCCATTGGATAAATATGTATTCAATACTGAAGCTCATCCATTCCCAAGATTTGAAATGGGAGATTTGTTCAAGACAGGATTTGTTAGAACCAAACCATATTTGAAACCAAGACCTGCAGATGATAAACCTAAAGATATTAAACAAATTCCTAAAGCTCAACCTGTAAACAAACCCGTGGATGAAGAAGCTAAAGAAGAAATTAAAAAAGATCCTAGTATTGTTAAGGAAGAGAATAAGGAAGAAACCAAACAAAAATTAAATGATATATTGAAAGATCAATAATCCAATGAATTTCATGCTCGGAATATAATTTCAACCTTAAAAAAAGATATTTACTACCCATTTAACCCCTCTTTGATTGCTCTAAATCTCCCTGTAATGGTGCTAATCTCGGTTCACCCATAGGTTGCTGTGTGCCTCAGTTTTGAGATCCCAACGGTGCGAAAATTTTTAAATCCTTTACCTATGTCCAGTGAAGTATGTATAACAAATTTATATCTTAAATCATTCATTATCGTTATTTAACCAGATAAACTTCATTTATATGATATGGAGAATAGATTGGAGTTTTTCCGAGAAAGTTTCACCAATTTTTGATGATGTTATAGCCATGTTGGTGATTCTTGATTAGTTATTACGTCATGTTCCCATAATATCAACAATACGTCTATTGATGTAATATAGATGTAACAGATATCCATGAATCTTCATATCACTTTATGATAATGATAGCTTAACTAACATTATACTAACATCATAGTCAAAGACAACGTTCGATTTAGAACCTAACCCTTTTGAGAAATCATTTGCCAATGATGATGTCAAAGAAGATAAGAACAAACATAATTTACACATACCTTTATCGAGTTTGAATAACATGTCATCCAAATTACCCGGTATAACACCTCCTTTGTTGACACCTGGTGGGAGAAGATTACCTCCTATAAGTTATAGTCCCGGAAATGTGTCAACACCTGGTGGTACATTATGGAATAGTCTTTTGAATGCCACTAATGAAAGATCAGGTCCTAGTAATGCCAATGGATCAACTCAACCTTCAAATACACAAAATGCCAATCAATCCACCCTGAATGGTCAAAATCAAGATTATTTCTTAAGTAGGAAATCTGGATTAACACCTAATGAATCTAATGTCAGAACTGGACTCACACCAGGATCTCAAGGATTCCCTTTTAATAATCATCTAGTGAATTTGACTCCTGGGATCTTAAATAGTCCTATGACACCAGGATTATCGTCATTATTAGGAATATCACAGAATCCGGTATTGACTCCTCAATTACAACAACAATTAGCCCATCAACCTCCTCAAGTTCAACAACAAGTGCAACAACAAGTTCAGCAGCAAGTTCAACAGCAAGTTCAACAACAGGTACAACAACTTGCAGCACAAAATCAAGACCCTACTCAAATAGCACAACAATTATCACAACAGAAAATTCAACAACAAGTTCAACATCAAGTCCAACAACAAGTTCAACAACAATTACAACAAGCTGAACAAGCAAAATTACAAATGAAAAAAGATGAAAATAAAGAGAACGAACGGAAACGAAAAGTTTCATATTCAGAAGAACCCAAGAAGAAAAGTCGAGGTAAAAAGAAAGTTAAAGAGGAAGTTCCTGAAGAAAGACCCGAATCTCCTGAAAGTGATGATAAGAATTTAAATGATAATGAAAAGCGTAAACAATTCTTAGAGAGGAATAGATTAGCTGCTTCTAAATGTAGACAAAGAAAGAAAGAGAAAGTTGCTAAAATGGAAGATGAATTGAAATTCTATTCAAATGGTTATAGAGAATTATCACAACAAATGAAACAATTACGAGATCAATTAATGATAGTCAAAGATGTATTAGCTAATCATAAAACTTGTAATTTGTTAAATCAACAAGTAGGAGGATTTGAACAATTAAATAACATTATTCAACATTCAAGTTACATAACATCAATGACAGAAAAATCCGTAGGTCCAAGCTCATTACCAACAACTGTTCCTACAACGCTTAATCCTGGCCAACCAGTAAATTATCCCGTTCAAGATGTTCATCAAACTTCAGGAGCTAATTCTGCCACTACCATATCGAATGGTTATGACACGATTCCTGGATCTACTAATATATCAGCACATCCAAGTACTACAACTTTACAAGGAAATAATAATATGATGAATAATCAAGGTATACATCAACCTCAAGCTTCAGATGTAAGGGCTATACATAGCATGACCAATTTGGCATCTTTGAATCCAAATCTACATATGCAAGATATTAATGATGAAGGGTTCAATTTAAGGCCGGTGAATTCAATGATTGATCTTCATAATCAAGGAAATTTGGTGGATTTGCCCAATTAGTCTAATATACTTTATGCAGCTGTATTGTCTCTCCTTCAATTGTTTCCCACTTTTTCATCATCCGCACCACCCATATTCACCACTGAATCCCCAACAGCCTGGAACATTTCATAGTATCCGAGGAAGACAAGAACCTTACATTTTTGATATTGTGATTTTTCAACACTCGATCTGGGAGGAGTACTTCGAAAAACCTTCATATTTCCCCGTACGATAGAAGCATTACTCTGTTAACCGACCAATGATGATCAAACAGACGGGACCGACCTCGAAATGACTTTCATTTGATGAAAGTACGTGGACTTGAAGGGTCAAGGCTCTGAGAAAAGTTCAAAGTGATAATTTTACCTTATCACTTGGCTGCAAATTACCCCATGAGTCCGCCAGGATTATATCTGTTGAGTTACGTAATGATAACAGGTCAAACTGCCAGACAGAACTTAACGAGTCGAAAAATACTGAATCGATATTAAGGGCAATGGGCTGAATTTTTATGCAAACTTATGCATATCTCCGACATTCAGGTCCTAATACTGGTTCTTAAAACTCAGCTATCATTAGGATGTTAGTCCTAATACCTTTCGAATAACCACTTCCATGATGGGTATGTATGGATGGCATCCATGAACATCTCGGCACGTGATCAAAGTTGGAGACAGTTGGTGAGCATTGGCTGCAAAAATTATCCACAAATTCAAGTTCACAGATTTAATCATGCAACGAAATGTCGAACAAGCAGCCAATTGGGGCTTTTTTGCAATGGTCGGGGAAGAAGATGCGTGGTTGTCGGTTCTCAGAAGACAAATTCGGTTTATGCTTGCTGAAGATTCATCAATTTCAGAAGAAAAACAGAGATTTTTAAGAGAAACAGAAAGGATGGTCAGCGAAGTCCTCAACAACAATCAGCAATACACGGCTTTAACTGGAAGATTACAAAGGTTGGAAGATGAATT
>CALSDN010000017.1:34234-117336 GCA_943733655.1 Yamadazyma jaroonii
AAATGCCCTCCAAAATTTGAGTTTAGATGACATTGATGCCATCTTGAGTCAGTATGAAGTTCCAATTGAAGGAACTCGCAGAAGGGGGAAGCACACAAGACTAAGAATCCTTGAAAGATTCTATCATATGGCATGAGGATACATTGTACTTCATCTGTTGATGTGGGCTGTTTATTCAGGATTTCTATTTACACCCTTAGCAAGTTTTCTCTGAAACATCTGAAACATCTGAAACGTATTCATCGCCTGAAAGATTTTCATCATCTTCAACACCTCAAACATCTGAAACATCTTCATCACCTAAAACAAATCATCTGAAACAACCGCGAAAAATAAATAAACACCGCCCTTTTAATATGGTGATCAGAGGCCCTCAACTAGCTGATATGGAGCTTCCGGAACTACCACATGATAAAATTAGAGATACCGGTGATATTTCCAATGAACAATTCACAAGAAAGAATCTTAAAACGATTTTACATCTTATAACAGGAGATTTAAAGAAAAGAGGTACTAAAACACCCCATATATTTCTTCCCTTCAGATCAAAAATTGATGATTATAAACTTGAAAAATTCTTAACTTCATTATTTCCTAATGGTGAGATCTTGAGAGATGAAAATATCATTATAGAGACTTTAAAAGGATTCGATGAGTTCACCATAATCTGTGGATTGAAATATCTTTGGAGTAGATTACCTAATAACGAATTGATTGGTTGGGATGTATATCTTGAATTTAAACGAAAGGAGAAAGAAGCTGGGTATCCTAAGTTAGCTTTCTTAACTATAATGCCCAAATGTTTATCATCACCAGCTCATGCTTCTATAGTATATGATTTTTTAGATCTTTTGATTAATGTATCATCCAATGCTCAGTATAATTATTTAAGTGGTAGAAAGATAGCTAAGATGTCAAGTATCTGGGCTTTCAATAACTTAAGAAACAATCACAAATCAGCTTTCTTTGATGCTACCATATCGAAAGAGAATAATTTTGTAACCGGACTTAATGATTGGGTTAAATCTACTGATGCAATTTTTCATTTATTATTATCATTCTTAAGAGCTATGTTACCAGAAAATGAAATGGAAACTTTAAAATTACCTAAAACCTTACAAAGTCTTCTAATAACTAATAGTTATCCACCATTGGAAAATACTGATTCAACAAAATCTATTATAACTATACCTTGTGTTTTGATTAAATCCACAAAACGATCTTCAAGTCCATTTGAATTAATAAGTAAAGTAAGACATTCATTATCTTTTGATAAAAAGGATTCTTTCCTTTCAATGGAAAATTATACCATCTTAAAGAATATTTTTGAAAGAAATTCAACCTCAGAAATTGTTTCATCCTTAACAGAAGAATCAAGAAGAATTTTAAATCGTTTAACTGAAGATTCAATACCTTCCAAATTCAATCTTTACCCTGGATGGTTGAAAGATCAAGATAAACCTCCAATCGATAGTAATATTCCCTTATATTCAGAAATTTCTATAACCAATGTTTCAATTCAAGATTATTATATTTGGGCTTGGTTATCAACCTTAGCATCTGATCAACCAAGTAGTAAGAAATTATTATTCGGTAGAAGTTTAGTAGTTGAAGCAGGTTTGAAAGGATTTCAAAAATGGTTAATTCTTACCGAAGAGGTAATTACAACCGAGGAATATCTTGAAAAATTCAAAAAGAATTCATTACCTCCTCCACCTCCTGATAAGGGTAAAAGAACGATTTCTAATGAAAGTTATAAAGATATGCCTTTACCGGCCCCTCCACCACCTTCTAAGAGTGAAGATTTCTTACCTTTACAACATGATGGATTTTTACCTCCAATAAATTTCGATAGTGAGGATCATAAGATTGGTTTAGATATTCAAGAAGACGATTATTCTAGATATTTGAATAATTTGAATTTGAGTGATGACAATAAATCTTTGACTAGTAGTAAGAAGGGTTATAGACCTCCACCACCAGTTTTAGACCAATCTCCTCAACAACCTCATCAACTGCAACAGCCTCATCAACCGCATAACTATCCTCAGAATGGTCAACAGCCTCACGATTACTTACAGAATAATCAACCCCAGCAACCTCATACATACCATCAACAACCCACACCACCAAATTCCAGCGTATACCCTAATCCACAAGCTTATGAAAGTAATCAACTGTTACCTACTCAGACAACCTATGATTCTGAACTTGGATCTCCTGGTAGAATGGAAAGTAATATAATCCAAGAATACATTGAACCTTACTCGACCTATGAAACAGAGGATGATAGAGCTGCTAGAGGATTACAAAGAGCGGCAGCCGATCCATATGCGGAATACTTTGTTCCTGGAGTTGAAAATCAAGCTCCAATTACAACTCAAGTATTTGACCTGCCTCAAGATTCACCCGAACCACAGACTGAATCAGCTCCAATTGGCCAAGCCATCCCTCAATTACAACCTGAACTTCAACCTCAACTTCAACCAGAAGAACTTCAAGATGTTCCACCATCTCCAACAAGTGAATCTCCCGATGAGAATAAAGAGAATGATGAAATCAAGAAGAAGAAAAAGAAGAAAAAGAAGAAGGATATGAATTTCCCATATCCCTTCCCAGGTGGAATGCCAGGAATGCCACCAGGAATGGCTCCAGGTATGATGCCACCATTTATGGACGGTAAAATGGAAAATATGCCCAACATGCCCAACATGCCCAACATGCCCAACATGCCCATGGGATTCTTCCCTATACCGCCAGGTATGGAACCGCCATCGCCGAAGAAGAAAGGGAAAAAGAAAAAGAAGAAGGATGATGCTTCTAAGTCTCCTACTGTACCAACTTTTGAAATCACCCCAACGTCGCCACAGAATTCTGAAAATTCTATCCAGAAACTGCCTCAAGGTCCTTTGAGGTCACCAGTTCAACCAATGAAGGAGGTTATCCAACAAGTTGCTCCCTCTCAACCCCCTGTTCAAACCCAAGCTCCTAATGTCCAAACTCAGGCACAACCAGTGCAACCACAAGGTTCTCATGTTCAACCTCAAGCTCAATACCAACCTACTCAAGCTCCACAGGGCCAGCCAATGAAACCTCCTCATCACCAATCACAAGTTCATCATCAACCAACACACCAACCTCAACAGACTCAACATACACATCAGCAACAAACACATCAGCAACATACACATCAGCAACAACAGCCTCAAATTCAATCCCAACATAGAGCTTATGATACCCGAACCCCTTCTCCTTCCAAAGATTTGGGCCATGGAAAACCCTTCCCTCCAAGTCCTCTGAATTACTCACCCCAAAACCCAGGTCCAAAGGTTAATGATAGAATTCCAACCATGCTAACACCAAACTTATCAGCTACAACACCAACATTCACAAGTCCTCAAAGGCAACCAGTTTCACCTAATGCCAATAAGCAACAACCACCAGTTCCTGGACAAAACCCTGGACATGTTAGAAGACCATCGCATAATATGCCTAATTACCCCCCAGTGAATCAAAAAGCACCAAATCCACAAGCATCACATCCGGGTCAAGCACCAGCTCCACAAGCATCACATCCGGGTCAAGCACCAGCTCCACAAGCATCACATCCGGGACAAGCACCAAACCCACAAGCATCACACCCACAAGCATCACATCCGGGCCAAGCACCAGCTCCACAAGCATCACACCCGGGACAAGCACCACAACACCCACAAGGGCATTATCCAACTCCTCAAACACACCAACCACCACATCCAGCAACCCAGGTACCTCCTCAGCAAATGGCACCACCACCGGGACAAGCACCAGGTCAAGTACCACAAACACCAGGTCAAATGGCACCAGGGCAAGTGCCTGGACAAATTCCTGGACAAGCACCCGGCCAACCAGCCGCATATCCCTATCCTTATCCCCCTCAAGGTTACAATTATCCTCCACCTCAAGGATATCCTTATTATCCACCTCCACCTCAAGGATACCCTTACTATCCACCCCCACCCCAAGGATACCCCCAAGGATATCCTCCACCTAAAGAAGAGAAAAAGAAAACATCATCTGATTTCCAAATGATGAATATGCCTGCTGGTGGTAAGCTCAATAAGAATAAAGGTGCCAACAAAGCCAATCTCAGGAATGCTTTCATTCAAGGTAGTTTTGGTATCTAAGTACATACAATATATGTATTCAATAAATAAAATAAATAAATAAATAAATAAATAAAATAAATAACGAAGCTTAGTATTCAGACAATCTAAGTTTCTTACCGATTTCTCGGATAGAGAATCCACTATTATTTCTATGCAAGAATGGTGGTTCAGGACTAGGACCTCTTGATTTAATATCATCTTCTCCCATATCGAAATATCCATAACCTCCCAATAGGGTGGACAAATTAGAAGGTTTTGGTTCTAAAGGTTTAACCACATTAATCAAATCACTAGTAGAAGATTTAGGTGATGGACGATTAATATTGGTGATATTTGATAATTTAGTTTCAATTGGTGAAGATAATACAGCTTGAGGAGAATTAACTTCCTTATAAATCCGATAAACTTCATTCAAATAAGATTCTAAAGTATTTAAGAATCTTGAAGTTTGTCTATGTTTAGAAGAAGCACAAATAGAAATAGAATCATCTTTAATGATATATCCAATACCAAACCCGTTGGCACTTACCGGACCAAAACCAAATAATCTTAATGAAGGATTACCACAATTTGAAGTTGAAATTATAGTATTATTCAATTTATCCCAACCTTGATCAGCGAATATTGAAGGAATTTCTTTAAGATTAGCCTTAGTAGTAGTATTATCATTTTGAATAGTATGATCAGAATCATTATCATCATGAATATGTTGATCATCTTCAATGTATCGTTTCCAAATACAAAACAATGCATATAAATGTCTATCAACCCCTTCACCATTAGAAGCTAATTTTGTTTGTTTTGAATGATAACTACAAGCATTAGATAAAAATGCCAATTTATCTTTATTAGCAACCAAAGGATCAAAGAATTTTCTAACAAAAAGATTAGATTCTTGACTAACAGTTCTAATAGCTTCAGTTCTTCCATGGAAAAAATGTTTGGTCATAGCAGGTTCATAAGTACATTCAACTTTACCATATAAAGCATAATAAGTTGCTTGGAAAGCCATTTGAATAAAAGCATCAGGACTAAATTTCATATTTTTAATTGTAGAAGATCCAAAATTTTTAAATTCTAAATGTCTAAATTCATTTTGATTGATTAAATCACTTAATCTTGTTTCAGCGAATCTTAAAGCTAATGATAAATCTGGAGTTAAATCCCATTCTAATTTTCTGGGGATTGTTATTAAAGATTCTTTTAAATCGGCAGTTTTAGCCGGTAAATCATCTTTCCATAAATTAGGAGAATTTTGATTAATTTGGTTGGCGAACGACAATATCGAATCGGTATAAATGTCCGAAACAAATCTTAAAACTGTATGACCATCAACTCCAGTATGTTCGAAATTAATCCCAGCTTTCCCATTTTGTGTAATAATGATTTGTAATTTATCATACCATCTATTAGTACAAGTACCTACTTGAATACCTTTATCTAAGATTGATAATCCACATAACATATTTTTAGATAAATCACTTAAATCATATAATTTAATATCATCAAGACATAATATGAATAATGAAGAATCAATAATTTGAACAATTTCCTTATTAATAGTATTATTATTAAGATTTGTATTTCTTAATTTTGACCAAATTCTTCTATTTTCGGTAGTTAAAATCCCAAATGAAGATTTAGCAATTTCATTAGCATTGGTATTTAAAGAATCTTTAATAATGGAATTAAAGTTAATGATCAAATCAGATTCATTTAAAATCAAATCATTATTACCATTTAAGACATCAAACCAATAAAATTGAGATTTTGATAATACCACAATATGATTGGAATTAAGGTCTGATTGCATCACACATCCTTCATCTGTTGGAATTCTAGCAGCTCCAAATAATCTAGAATATTGATACATATCTAAAACTTGACCGTTTTTCAATTTATCTGGAGGTAAAGTTTCATTTTTCAAAGCTCTGATAAATTTTAATGATGATAATGTAAGGGAAGCAGCTCTTTTAACTTGAGGATTCATTGAATTGGATTCATTATTGAAAGGATCATCTTCTAAAAGGAAAAAAGGATTCAAATTCAAAACTACGGGAGAATCATAGTTTAAATAAGAATCATACCAGAATTGTTCAATATAACTGTTTCTAGTTTTAGAATATTCTCTCAATTGTTCATCCAAATATTTCCCTGTTCCGTCAGTTAAAAAATGTTTGACTGATTCAATGGTTCTTTCATGTTCTTTCTCTGTTTGAAGAGGTTTCAAAACATTTAAATATCTCTGACATGTCATAGTTAGGTCAGGAATTGGTAATTTATTCAATTCCCCTTGATGTTGGAAAGTCATTTTTATTTGAATTGTTTTGTTTTATGGCTTTCAGTTATGGCTCTCTATGATAAGTTAGCGTTTTTGTGGTAAGTTATTGTTTTGTGGTAGGTTGAAAAATTGCAGTTACGAATGGTTATCAATGACCTGGGGGACTTCCCGTATTTATATGACCAAAATCTGGAGAAAGTGCGAGACATTAAACTCCGAAAAAATACTCATTACTTTTTGTGGGGCAAGTGATTCTTATTGGTTGATCAAATTTGTGGCACCATATTTACCTTCCTGGTGTTCATATCTATTGATAAGAGACAATTGCTTATCTTCAATCATCAAAAGAGTTCAAGAGAAGTTACTGTCGATTTTGTTTGTGAGAAAAAACTCCATATATTTCTAAAGTCCATGGATCAAGGGAATTTTTGATTTTTCTTCCCTTATCAAATATCCATGGATGTGAGGAAACTCCGAATTTCACGGATAATCCCTTAGTAGCCGTCTGACTCGCCTCTTTTCCTCCAGTAATCACTGACTCCTTCAATATCATCATTAACCTTTCTAATCCCATTCATGGCAGTTTCAACTCCTGTATGTTTAAAGTTATGACCCAAATGATTCAATTCTCCTACCAAATCTAAATCTTTAAATTCATTGGATAACATTCCAAGATCTTCAGTAAAGATATAATCAGGTAATAATTGATCATGGAATCGGGGGAAGGCAATACTATCTAATAATGAATAATCAAGGTAATACATTCTTACAATAGCTTGGAAAATTGCTGTGGTGATTCTTGAACCTCCTGCGGCTCCGATAAGAACTTCCGGTTTCCCTTTATTCTTGATAACAGTTGGTGCGGTAGATGATAAAGGTCTGGTATAAGGTTGAATCAAATTATACTTTGAAGGTTGTAAATCAAAAGAATTATTGAATTGTTTAGTTGAGAAATCATCCATTTCATTATTAAGAATAATTCCTGTAGCACTATCATAAACCAAAGATCCAAATAATAAGTTGACGGTGGTAGTCATACCAATGGAATTATCATTTTCATCTAAAATGGAAAAATGGGAAGTTCCATGAGGTTCTGTCATTTCATATAATGGATCATAATGTTCCCAACCAAAAGTATGGTTATTACTGAACTTATTTTTGACAATATCTTCAGCCCAATCTTCCAGTGTATATAAATCAATCATCTCTTGATAATGTTTATTACCATTACCTAATCTGGTTCTGACAGATGCCATCCATCTCATTGTTTCAATCATTTTATGAACAATTGTGGGTTTATTATCACCTTTAGAGAACAATTTAGGGAAAAGATTCAATCCTCCTAATAATACTAATCCTGAACTAATACCATTAGCGGTGAATACTTCAATATCTTCATTAATTTTCAAACTTAAAGGTTTCTCTACAATGGCTTCATATCGAGCAAAATCATCACTAACAAACATCCCACCATGAAGGTTATTGACTTTAATTAATGATTTAACGATAGGACCTTGAGGATCATAAAAGATATCACTTGATCCATTGTTAGCTATCATTTCTAAAGTATTGGCCAAATTTGGTCTTTTGATGATATCTCCGATTTTCTTCGAACTTCCATCTTCATTATAAATAAAATCCCAATTTTTCAATACTGAAGGAAATAATGGTAAATATCTTTCTAATAAAACATCAATGGTTGCTTGAACTACCAATCCAACTTCAAATCCTTCACGGTTCAATTTAATCACTGGTTCGATTAATTGTGCCCAAGTTAAATTCCCAGATCCATGAAGTTTATATAAAGTATCTAAACCTTTCAATTCTCCAGGAATTCCATTAGCTAATCCTCCAATAGTGGCTAAAATTGGATTATCTTCATACATTTCTGTGAATGACTTCCCTGGTGCCATTTCTCGAGCATCAATACTAATAGTATCCTTACCGTCTAAAGAACTTAATATGAATCCTCCACCACCAATTCCTGAAGATGCAGAGTTAACACTTCCAATACAAAGGGCCACAGTAACCGCAGCATCGGCAGCATTACCTCCTTTCAATAAGATCTCTTTTCCCAATTTCGAACATACAGGTACGTCACTACTAACCATAGCTTTCTTACCCACATGAAGATGCTTAGCTTCAGGGTGTAATGTAGGTTTTCTATCGATTGCAACTGAATGGCTATCAGACATTCTCATCTGATAAACCTCTTTATTGGTCATATAATTAGCATTTTGATACCATATTTGTAAACATGAATACACCACAAACACAATTATTGCTATATAGCTACCCGTACGGACACCTAAGGTTCTTATAGGAACATTACTGGACTTTTCTTTCATTGCTTGATTACAATTGTTATCAGTATTTTAAGTGCGGCCGTGTCGCTGGGTTAGATACTGAGGAGATAAGAGGGCCATAGCAGAATTGGGGGATTTCGGGAATTTTCAGATATTTAAGCAATATACTAAGGTTATAGAAAGTACTTCATACTCTTTTAACTATCAAACATCAAGATAAATCAATTTGAATAGGACTTTCTACACCTATAGGTACTGACGACATGGCGACATTTGTACGAACAATTTTGACACTTCCGTGGCGCCCAAAATCCGTCGCAGTATTCTCCATCCATCGGTACCGTTTCTAGCCTGACTCATCTCATTTCTCGTCCCACCGCGAAAAGCGCATTAGGGAAATTTACGAGAATCTCATCTTCTCATCCCAATGCAAAAGAATAAGAATGATTTAAGTCTACAAGAAGATGAATTGATCACCAATATACTACCTTCATACCAGATGTTTCAATCAACTATCCTGAAAACCTTATCCACTCCAGGTGAAGATTTTTCCCGAGCTCCACCGATGTATGAATTGACTAATGTTTCCAGTACTAACTCATTATCAGCCATTCAATCACCATTTTCCCCTTCACCAACTGAAGATCCAACCGAATTCCCCTTCCCCATCATAAATCAAGGGTCAGATCAACAAGAACAAATAGAGATCTGGGAAAATACTATTTTGGCCAATATCCATAAATTACAGAATCTATCCAAATCAGATAATAAGATATCAAAACAATTGAAAGTTGATATAACCATCACCAGAAACGTTTGTCAGAAGGGTATACCGCCAGATATCATTGATACTTCCAATAAAGAGTTCAAACAAGGAGATTATATTCATGGGTTTGTAACTATAGAGAACGTATCTCAAGAACCCCTTAGTTTTGATATGATTTATGTGGTATTTGAAGGTACTCAGATAGTCTTGGAGAATAATGATGGCTTAATTGATACACAGAAACCGAAAGTTGTTCATAAATTCTTGAATATGACGGATTTATTTGCATCTTGGTCATTTGCTAATATTAATAGACTTACCACTGATAATGGAGATCCCAGAGATTGGTGTGAAGGTGATACCGATCCTTACGATAATACGTTATTATCATTGGACTTGGATAAAAAATTGTTGCCAGGGCTTAAGTACAAAAGATTCTTTTCCTTCAGAGTCCCTGATAAATTATTGGATGATATTTGTGATTTACATAATTTGAATGGCCATACTATTTTACCTCCCAGTATGGGGTTCCCTAAATATAGCGTCAGACCTTCATCATTATTAGCAGAGAAGTCTAAGACCGTCAATGATTTATCATTTCTCGATACTTGTATCAATTATAGTGTTGAATGTAGAGTCATAGGTAAGGCCCATGATTATAACCTTCAAGATAAAAAGAATCAATATGTCATAGCCAATGAGTGTATCAAACCTGTAAGAGTGATACCTTTACCCAATTATTACTATAATGAAGAACCAAGGGAGATCATGAGATATTATAAAGGGTTCGTTTCTTCAATCAAAGATAAGATAGATTTAGGTAAAGCTTTACAAAGCACTACCAGTTCATTAAGTGATTTGAGTCTTACACCTATGAATTCTTCAGATTCTAAAATCAAACAATTATTTCGGTCATCATCAGATTTGAAAACTCCCATAGTTAAAGAATTCGATGATGTTTACCAAAATACCATTCCATTCAAGAAAAAGGGGATCTTATCCACAAAAACCACAAGTTTCATTTCTCTTTGTACACCAAAGAAACATTATTCCATCAAATATGTTCCTCCAATAAGATTTAGGGATCAACCTATTCGAATTCCAGAACTTTCCATTCCTTTACAATTAATTCATCATGAAAATTCCTCCAGTTCTCTTGATATCAAGTCAATTAAGGCTGAATTAATCGTAGGAACTTTCAGATCAAGTGGTCATCCTTTACCAGTTGAATTCTGTCATGAATTTTTCATCAATGATGATGAATTAGAAATCATGTCTAAAAATGAAGCTGAGATTTTCAATGAAAGAGTAGTTAATCCACGTAAACAGGATTTAAAAACTTTAAACAAATTAATAGATAAAGTTGGTGGTGAAAATATCCGTGTTGACAGACGTCTTTATGATGACCTTAAAGCACTTGCTTTATTATCAGGGAAATTCTCCATTTTCGAAATTAATGATCCCAAATTAATGATTAATGACAAATTAAGTAATGTAAGTGACATCACCTGGAACTCAATTAACAATCAAGCATATCAAACTGATTTCAAATTGAACCTCGATCTTCATAAATGTAGTTCAAAAAGTTATAATATACCTAAACATGGAGATTTCTTTGATTATGTAACGTTGGTTCCTGATAATCAAACCTGTTTTTCTGTTAGACTTTATTATATCAAAGTAACTGTTAAGCTAGCTAAAAGTGATAGTCTCGTAGTTAAAATTCCTTTCAACGTTGAAAGGTAAAATATATATATATATCAATTCTAGACATAATCCCCTAATAAGGTAACGCCGCACACGACGGTTTACTCATAAGGTGCGTTAATTATGTCTCGCTCATCTCTGCGCACATCGTTTTAAATGCACAATGATATGAAGCACAATAAAGAATGGATTAGTCCCTATGATGAGACATCTTCGGTGAATGAACGTATAGTAAGTATATTACCATCATATCAAATGTTTCAATCGACAATTTCCCGATCTTTAATAGCTGAAAATGGTGTAAGTACTGATATTGAACCTCCAGATTATCTATTTTCCCCCACGGTTAGTATAACATCACCTTCGGATTTATCATCTCAAGAACATATAAGTGGATATTTTGATATCGTACAAAGTGGTACCAACTCCAGTAATCAGAGTGTTAGTGGTGGCAGTTCAGTATTGGCTGATCCAACCACCGAATATGTCCAATGGGAAGATACTATTCTTGCCAACACCGATAAAATCAAAGATTTAACGAAGTATGGTAGTCCTATCGCCAAAAACATCAAGATTAGGATCCAACTCACCGAGGATGTGGGACAGCTTGGAGTTCAACCGAAAATTATCGATCCTTCAACCATAAAACTTCAACAAAATGATTATGTTTATGGATTCGTTACCGTTAAAAACGAAAATACTTTCAATTTACCTTTTGAAATGTTTTGTGTTTCATTTGAAGGGGATATCACTCTAGAAGCTGGTCAACCCGATACTCCTCCATCAATCAAAAAAATCTTAACAATGTTTGATTTTAACGCATCATGGTCTGATGGTACTTTGGATAGGTTTCCAGAAGACAACAATAATCCCCATGAACCTTTGAAACATGATATTGATCCTGTGGATGGAACATGTATCCAACTCAATCGAAATAAGGTTCTTCTTCCAGGTATCACTTATAAGAAATTCTTTGCGTTCAAATTACCAGAGAAACTTTTGGATTATTCATGTCAAACTCATAATTCCATCAAACATCTCCAAATACCTTCAAGTATCGGCAAGTGTCGTAATGAAATTATCAGTGATGGTAGAAGAGCTAAACTTTTTGGAGAAAAAATCACATTAGAAAGATTGGTCAAACCTACTGATCTAGGATTCGTCAATTCTACCGTCAGTTATAGCATAAGTGCTCGGATCCTAGGTAAATCCAAAGATTATAAGTTTTATGATCCTGATGCCAAACATGAAAATGAGTTGGTCATAGCCAATCAAATGCAACAATTCATCAAGGTACTTCCTCATGATCATCCGTTATTTGTTGTAAATCGGAAAATGATTGAAGAAGAAGCCATGCTTAATCATATCAATCGAATCAATAAGATTGAACAAATAATTCATACATATACTGCCATGCATCAGCCTGATCTCGAAGTAGTGAAATCTGAAGTATCGGAATTAAACAAACTCAAAAATTCCTATTTCGAAACGGTTGAAACTCCAAGACAAGATACTTATCAGGTATTCACCAGTCATAAGGTTAAGAAGAATGTATTGAAAACCAGTTTAAAGGGGTTGATCACCATTTCCACACCTAAAACCACATATCAGGTATTTCCGCAATTGCATCATCTGGTCAAAGATCTAAAACCCGTGGCTGAATCAGAAGTCCGGATCCCTTTTCAAATATCTTATATGACCAAGGATATGGACCTTCTGACATTGAAATTCAACACTTCAGTGACATTGGTTGCATCCACCATCAAATCTCAGTACCCTATTCCTGCAGTATTCTATCCTGACATGATGTTTGAAAATAATGGTAAGGAGAACGATAACTTTTCATACTTAACCATTCGAAGATTCCACGATTACAGGAAACAATTGTCGAAGATATTAAGGAATAAGCAGCTTACTAGTGAAGAGAAAACTTTACTCAGTGACGTCAGGACGTTATCGAGTTTAAAGGTGATTTACAAATACCTACAGGTTAGGGATACGATTGTAGAGGGTGCAGGCCAAGATGTGGTTACGGAAACCGTCACAGACCTGACCACAGGCTCGGCCACACACCGGACCTCACATAACAAACCTACAACCATCAACGATATTGATTGGAAAATCGATACCGAAAAATCAGGAACTGATGGAATGATCTTTACCAAAAACTTCATCTTATCCTTAAACATAGCCAATACTTACAAAGAATCATCCCAAGATTTCGTGCTTCTTCCTGATTTCCAAAATTGTTACATGTGTAGATTATATCATCTCGTTATAGAATTCAATGGTACTGCCATCAAAGTACCATTAAGAGTTCAACACCCATATAGATAGGTATATTTCAACCTTATATAAATACAAACATCGATTATCTATTTACAAGCAAACCGTCTATTCGATGATCTTAGTGACCATACCAGTACCAACAGTCTTACCACCTTCTCTAAGGTTAAATCTTTGATTCAATTCAATTGGAGTCTTTTTAACTAATTCAATTTCCATTTCAACATTATCACCAGGTTGAACCATAGCTGAATGATCAACACCTTCTTCACTTGGGAATTTCAAAGTACCAGTAACATCACTGGTTCTAATGAATAATTGAGGTTTATAATTTTCAGCAAATGGTGAATGTCTACCACCTTCTTCTTTTGATAAAATATATAAAGAAGCTAAGAATTTTTGATGAGAAGTAACAGTAGCTGGTTTAGATAAAACCATACCTCTTGAAACTTCATCTCTTTTAACCCCTCTTAATAAAATACCAGCATTATCACCAGCCATAGCAGCATCTAATTCTTTTTTGAACATTTCAATACCAGTAACAGTAGCTTTATAAGGTTTATCGAAATTACCAACAATTTCAATTTCTTCACCTTTCTTTAAACTACCTCTTTCAACTCTACCAGTAACAACAGTACCTCTACCAGAAATAGAGAAAACATCTTCAACAGGCATTAAAAATGGTTGTTCTAAATCACGAACTGGAGTTGGAATATGTTCATCAACAGCATCTAATAATTTCATAATAGCTTCACTACCAATTTCTGGTCTTTCATTTTGTAAAGCACATAAAGCTGAACCCATAATAACTGGAGTGTTATCACCATCAAAACCGTATTGGGATAATAATTCTCTCATTTCCATTTCAACTAATTCTAACATTTCTGGGTCATCAACAGTATCAACTTTGTTAACGAAAACAACTAAATGTTGAACACCAACTTGTCTAGCTAATAATAAATGTTCTCTGGTTTGAGGCATTTGACCATCAGAAGCAGCAACAACAATAATAGCACCATCCATTTGAGCAGCACCAGTAATCATATTCTTAATGTAATCAGCGTGCCCTGGACAATCAACATGAGCATAATGTCTTTTATCAGTAGAATATTCAACATGGGCAGTAGAAATGGTAATACCTCTGGCTCTTTCTTCAGGAGCTCTATCGATTGATCCATAATCTAAGAAATTAGCACCACCTTTTTCTGATAACACTTTAGTGATAGCAGCAGTTAAAGTGGTCTTACCATGATCAACATGACCAATAGTACCAACATTAACATGAGGTTTGGAACGATCAAAAGCAGCATAAGCTCTAGTCAATGAAGGACGGAGTCTTAATACAGCATTAACATTGGTACGTAAAGTAACGGTAGCGTTTCTAAACATATTGTCAGTGAAAAATTTTCAAAAATTCTCAACCGATTTTTTTGGCGACCCTCAAACAGTTGTCGCATGCTTACGTAAGAAATTGATATATATTTTTTGATTTAGTTAAAAGCAGTTTTTTTTTTCAAGATCCTTGTAAAAGAGGACTGGAATCATTGGTTTCCTCTTGATCATGCATATTTTGTTCAATAATTCTTTCCACTTGTATTCTTTCAAGAGCTTCAGCATCAAAACCTCCATGTTTCAAGTATTCATAATAAATACACATTGAAAGTAAAGTACCTTGTAAAATAAAGGCAAAGAAATAAGATATCCAAGAACTCCAATGAGAACCTTTAGCAAAGAATAAAGTGGCAGTGAAAATGGCCCCACCTGGAGTTTGAATACACATCATTCCAATAGATAAAGTACCTGGATGTTTTAAACTATAGGTTGTCCAAATTTGTGGTACATATTTAATGAACGTCAATAAAGTTGACATTAATCCATTAAAATTGGCAATCACTAATAATAATGACTCATTCCCACTAAGGAAAGCTATCATGATCTCTATAATAGATATTATAGCGTGAGCAATGACTATCTTTCCAACTTTTAAATTCCGTGCATATTCCTCCTTATCTTGTTTGATTGAATCTCTTGTCAATGCTAATACCAATACTAAGATCATAATAGCACAAACTGATTGTAAACCTATTTGAATAAGGTTCATTTGAGAATTTAAACAGTTGAAAGCACTGATATACCCCCCTCTACAACAATTTCGAGCATTTGAACTAACTAATATGATATTTGTGGATGTGAATATTGAAGAACATGATCCTAATAAAAGGAATTGAGTTGATAATCCTTCAGAAGTTCTTTTATCATTAATTCTTTTATATTGAGGTAAATAACTAATGACAATTCCAATGGTGATAATTACCGCAAGAATGAAGTTTGCAGTTGATGCACCTTCATACTTTTCACAAATACTGGGTGAAAATTCAAATATTTCCAGTTTACTTGTCATCTTTACGTCAGTTCTATCGATAACGCTTATCGATGATGGCTCGCGAAAGTTGGGGAGATATACATTATTGGCGTTATACACGACTTTTGATTTTTTTTTTGTGTAACATGAAATGACTAGTAACATAAAATGTTTGATGACTAGCAACATATGTTTAATGACTAGCAACATAAATGTTGGGTAGAACTTTTAGTAAAATCCGTTTACAATTGGATTTTGAAAGGGATTTTAATGCTAGCAGATTCATGGTTCTGGAACTTGATAGTTACTTGGAGGAAATAAATACGTCCTATAACACAACTTTGGAAACTGGGTACTAAAGTAAGGTATCCCTTATGGATTTCTTCATTTGATCCATTGATTTCTTTTGAAAGACTATGATGAAGATCCATGGAAACGTTGATGGTTTTCAGGTATTGACCTTTACCGTTATTAGCAGGAGATCCCAATTCACATTTCCAATTACTAAGACCTTTGTCGGATCTTATTTGAACATCATCAACTTTAAGATTATGATATTTACATGATAAATCGGCGAGTGCTTTGATATCCATAGATAATCGGGCATCTACACCTAATAATTCCGCCCCTAATTTCTTAGTAAGGTTGGTTATGTCGTTGAGATACTTTTTGAAAGGTTGGGAGACATTATGTTCGAAATTATCAGTTTGACTGGCGACATTTTTGTATACTAATTCGGGGTCAATTTCAATCGGAACAGGATATTTCTTCGACCTATAAGTAAATACAACGATTTCACAACATACGGTTTTGATTTCAGGAGCTTTATCGGTTTTGGCATCACCTGAAGGGATGAAATTCAAATCCACTGGGAATGAAAGTTTAGTGGATAAGTTTGAATGGGATTGACTTACGAAATTGAAAGGTGGGACATATTTGATTTTGTGATTCATTTTAGGAGTTGAAATTTCCAATAAACCTGATAATTTAGCAGCTGAAGTGATGGTTTGTTTCCTTTTCAAAGGTAATGAGATAGAATATGTTTCACCATTTTTCAAAGGACTTATTGATTTCATACCTTTAGAACTTGAAGATGTATATAATTGTCTTCTCTTGGTGATAGAAAGATTCCTGGTCAATGCAGACACTCCATTATCGGTATTATTAATCAAATCATTACCTAAAGCGATCTTCTCAGTAATTCTATCAACAAGATTCCTATACATCAATCTAGCTTCGGTTTCAAGATTTTCTAAATCAACTTCATTGGACCTGTTTCCAGGTATGATTCTTACAAACCCACTACAATCCTCAAGAATAATGAATTCATCAGCTCCTTCCATGGGAGGTAATTTCTTTCGATAATTACTAGCCTTGGCCACCACTCTAGTTTCAATACTATAACTAATGGCTGTATCTGGGAATGATAAGTCTTTGATTCTTTCATTAACAATAGGAGGAATGGGTTTCTTCTTGGGAGTATTTGATTTGGTAGGAGTTAAGGAAAATTCTGCCGAACCAGTTTGTCTACCTCGTTGACGTAATTTCCTAATCAGTTGCATGAACTGATCTCTAGCTAACCCAATGGAAGGAAGTAATTCACAATGACGAGTTAAACTATGAGCTTCACACGCACAATCTAATAATCTATCGGGTAACTTAAAACTAAAGAATTTCTTGTAGACTACATGAGGTTCAAAATACTTTTCCAAGGGGAATTTTAAAACCGTTCCATCACTATCGGTTTCAGCTGTTTGATCAAGTTGTACTGGAGACCAAGAAGCATCATAATCAAACATATTCAAGAATTTAAAGAAAACACTGGGTTTTTTGGGATCATTAGCATCCCCCATTACCGAGACTTTCCCTTCAAACACCACAGAGAACATATCAAAATTGATTTTCTCTTTAGAAATATTCTCTAATAATACATAACCATTGATATCTGCACCTTGATGGTATTCTTGTCTCAGAATATCTACCGGTTTGGAAGGAATTCCTTTTGAACATGGACCTTCAGTAACAACAATCTCGATCTTCAAATTAGAATCCAATCCAGGTTTAATATCAGTTAAACGTTTCATTTGATGAGTATGAGCCAAAATACTATTTTCCCACCTATTAGGTAAATCCTGAGTATTTGTAGGAACTCTTACTGATTGACTATTGAAATAATTCATTGTTGGATCTGTCCCTACTGCTCCTGATACAATCCCAGGAGAGCTAGCAGGTGAACTAGCTTCATAAGTTGGTGGATTATACATCATATCTTCATCTGTAGGAGTAATATTTTTGGAAAATGTTGACTCATACAATTGATATGATGGTAAAATGTTCCAAATAGGCACTTCTTCATAACTAGGAGATACCATTGGTCTTAGTTCATCTCCAGTCAATGAACGAACCCCTACATCTGACAGTCTAAGGTTTAATCCGAACTTATTCATCCCATCAGGTGAACTGAGGCGAGCTTTAGCGGATTTCTTTTCCATATTAGGTTTCTTTACCAAAACTTTTTTACCACTGGTAGGATCCCACAACTTTTCAGTATTACCAACTAACACCTTTGACCCCTTGTAGTGATTAAAGTGGGTGGTCAGGTAGTGGTGATTTGGGAAAGTTCTTTATACGATAAGGATTTCCACCTTGGTTTGGATGCGCACTTTTGAAAACATCTCGCTTTGTGATCTTCACTTACATTTGACTATCCTTGATATTCCATCATTGTCACTTCTAAGGAGTATTTAAGTCCATCATAGATTAATTCACCTAGCCATGAGTTCGGGACCGTGGTATAATCGATCCATTGGTCAGAATACCGCTGTTCCTGGTACAGCTTGTTGGATAGCAGCAGAATTAAAAGATCACAATTCAAGCATCATAAAGAAAGCCAATGACATTCTAGGAACTTTAGATAAAGGTAGAACCCAATTAAAGGAGTTTATGAGTGCTCTAGACCAAGGTTTGGGAGAAGAAGATATGAAAATGATGAAAGAATTTTTAAAACCCCAATCTCCGGTGAAATTTTCCAGATCACCAGTGTCTTATACGAGATCTCCCACCATACCGAGGAAACTTAGTCCATTAAAAAGAGAATTTCGACGTCAAAGTCCATTAAAACCTTCAAACCCCATCAAATTTGAAGAAATTCTTCCAAGTAGTCCTAAAGTGCAATTCCAACTGTCAGAAAAGGTTTTAGAATATGATATTTCCTTACAAAAGATTCAAATGTCCGTCAGAAGAACCACAGATAACTTAAATAAGGATTCAAACGTTAGAAGAACCACAGATACCTTACCTAAGGATGCAACTGTTAAAAAAGAACCTTTACCTACAAAAACACCTAAAAGATCATCTACTTTTGTATCATTACCAGCTAGAGAGCCATTAACAGTTACGTCATCATTAAGTAGGAAATCGTTTGTTAAAGACAAACCCAAGCCAAAAACAGAAAATTTCTATTCTAATTCACCTATTCGAAGAAATAGATTCCCATCATTTGTAGATATGTCATCTGATGGGAAAGACTCAACACCTAATCCAACACCTAACCCAACACCTTTCATGCAAAAACTCCAAAGTCCTACGCTGGATCGTAGAAAATCTTTGATTAAATCCATATCTCCCTTAGCCCCTAGTTTGGTGATTAAACATGATAGTACAGGAAATGTTGATTCTGAAAGAAGATTATTTTCACCTTCAAGGGAATTATTTGCGTCTGTTAATGACAAGTCTTTGACAAGGCCCAGTAAAACTCCTAGTAAGACTCCTAGTAAGACTCCAAACAAATCATTGGTTCATAATGGATTAACTCCTAGATTTAGAGAATCTACTAATTCGGCATTTTCCACTGATACTTTAAGAGAATCAAGGTCTCCTACTAGATATGGAAGAAAAATGTCCAAGAATAGTTCAATAGCTTCAATACGGGTGGACGAAATTGATTCATTTTCTTTGGAAAAACCTACAGTACCAGTAACTACTCCTGTTGCCCGTCAAGAGCTAAAACCCAAAGAAGAACTTCGTCCCACCAAAAACAAATTTTTAACCACCACTTTGAATCCAACAGTTCCTACAAGACAAAATCGTAGTCCAAATAAAATCAAACTCACAAAAGATAAAATGAAAATTTCACTTGAACCAACGTCAATTCCTCCTTTGAAGAAAAAATCATTGATGAAACAAGAAGCTAAACCACGAGTTGTGGTTTCAATGAATCATGCCAAACGTTCATTAACTAAACCAAATGAAACTGTACCAAAATTAAGCATGCATAATATCACCAAACATAAACTTCCTGAACCAGAACCATCACATTCTGAATATAAACGAAGAAACTTAGGGGGTAATGCTATAGCTTTGCCTGATGCAGCAAGACCTCAACATGTTAAACCAAGAGAAGAGCCAGAAAGACTTAGTTATAAAGTGAAAACCAAAACTCCTATCAAAAGTTCAACATTTGAACTTCATAAAGATGAAGAGTTTACTTTACCTGATATTGAAACTGAAGATGAAGATGGACCAAAGAATGTTCTCAAATCATGGGCAGAGTCTCCTGAATTACAAAGATTGGTTTTACGTAACAAAGATGTGGATCCCAAATCAATATTTGGTGAAGTGCCCAAGTTTCGAATTGAAGATATTTTTGAATCAGAAGCTTCAAGAATAAGGGGAGGTCCTTCACCTCAAAGGAAAAAAATTTAATGTAAATAAATGTACTATATATATATAAGGGTTTCTATAATAATCTTTTAGCCAAAACAGCTTCCTTATTCCATTTGGAAATCCATTCTGCTGACTCTTGTTTTGGTACCACGTATAATCTTAAAGCGTTATCGAATAAAGGAGTTTTAGGACTATCTTTCATCAATACTTCATTGATGGCAACATTCTTTCCCACTTTCACCAATCCACCAGCCTCAGTTTCTAAGAAACATTGTAAGTTGGGTATGGCAAAATTCTTATGCTTAGGATCTTCAAAGAATGATTGTGGTCTTTGCATTACAGTGTTCAAGATCTCATTAGGTGTGGTCAATTCTCCTACCTCTTGTAAGTAATCAAATTCGTCAGTCGTTGGATATAAGATCATAGCTGGGAAGATAAGTTGAGATTCATAATCTACATCATTTTCAAGTCTAATTTTAGCTTCTTCTAATAACTCTGTTGGAGTTTTAGATTTTAATATAAGGAAATGTCTTAATTTTATAGCATTAACAAGAATGGTATTTTTCAATTCTTTCTCTTTTTGTTCTCTTTCCTTTCTTTCCAAAGCTAATTGAACTTGAGCTTGTTTTTGTGTAACTTTTTGTAAAGTTTCTTGTATAGGTTTGTTATCACCATCAATAGATAATCCATAATCCAAGATTTGTTTAGCTTCATCAAGTCTATTAACTAAATAGAATGCCTTACCTGATCTATAACATGCTTTAACACTCTTGGGATCTATCACAAGAGCTTTCTTACAATCTTCAATACATCTTCTGTAATTCTTGAGTTCTAAATTACAAGCAGCTCTATTTAAATATAATGCTAAATTGATTGAATCATCATCACATTCTACATCTAACCCTTTAGTATAGAATTCCACGGCAGTTTTATAGTTTTTACCTTTGAAATGATCATTTCCTTGATTTTTGAAATTACCTGCGATTTCATGAGGTTCTCCTTCATAAGCAAGACTTCTAAGAGCTTCTAAATTAGAATTCTCTCCACCTTCTCCATCTGTTTCATCAAGCTCTGTCATGAAGAAAGGTAATCTGTTCAAGTCTTTCATTATATCGGTGGAAGATTTATCTGCATATTCTGTAAGTTGTGGAGGTAAGTCTGGTTCACCAGGTTTAGGTATGTACCTTCTTTTATCCCATTCAGATTGTGGTTCAGTCATGATGAGAAATGATTTTTCGCATCTCATCAAGAAAGGTATTCATGATGGGGTTTGAGGGATGTTTTTGGGTGATTGGTTGGGTTTAATCGGTGATTTGATTATACTGTATGGTTACTAGAGATGGTGGTTATATGTATGTCTTTTTTATGACTTTCTACAGTCAAAATTAAAGAAAATAAACTGATTTCCTCTCAATTTCCATGCTTTCGTCCCCAAATTTCTCCAGTAGGTACCCCTAAATCATATCTATCATCTCCCAGTATCTTAACTTGTTCCCACAAATATAACATCGGCCGTCTACTACCATCAGTTCCCATCTCTCAGAATCGCGTTTCTCAGATCAGACACTTTGTGTTATGCCTTCAACTCAGGATGAATTTCGTCTAGTGTTACCGGCACTTGACTTACGACATGATATCAAGCATCCTTACCATTCAATGGCAGGCAGAGTTGAGTTATTCTCCAACCACAAACAATTAATTGTGTTTCCCAAAACTGTCATATTGATAAAAGGTTCAACCTTAACTAAGAAATTCACTTTTGATGAAGAAGTCATTGCTGCCACTTTCACTTCTTTCAATGATAATGACACCCCCACCAATGAAGAATCCCTCGTTATTTGCTTATCCAAATCAGCTTTCATTTATGCCAACGGTAAAGAGAATTTCGTCAGTTTTCCCTTTACTTTGAAATCTGCCCTCAGTTTCGAGTCAGGTTTAATCTTAGAGAAAGACCAGTCCCATATTACCACCATGTCATTGGATAATGTTCATCCTCAACAATTGAACTCTGCTAAGTTTCTTTCATTTGTGGATCCAATTGGAGATTTTAGAATCATTACCTCATCTTCAACATCAATTATTTCCCCCCATGAACAATTGATGTGTTTCCCTCATAAAGCTTTGAATAAGAACTTATCTTTGTGTGCTACTTTCAATTCTAAGGAAAGCACTATAGTGCTTTATCATATTAAAAGTTCTAGTAGAAATCCTAAGAAAATGCATTCTTATAAATTTTCCAAACGAAAGAATACGTTTTTGACAACCCCCAATCCAACCAGAATCATTGAAGATGATAATCTCCATATTGATGGTACTATACCTAGCGGGAACGGGTTAAATTCTGCTTCTTTAAATATGGATAAAAAACGTACCAGTACACTACTTTCAGATGCATCTTCAATGGCAAGAATGGGTTCAGATGCTACGATTTCAGATTTGAATAAACCTATGGAACTCAATGGTTTGAAAAAGGATATGATTTTAACCAAAGTAGAAGTTCTTAATGTTCAAATTGATAAACATCATTTGGATATTTATAATTTATTCTATAGAGAGCAAGAAGCCATTGTCATCATGAATCGTCAAAAGGGTGAAGCCAAGGTATATATTTTCAGTCAACTGATCACCCTGATTCCACAATATCAACATACTTATTCCATACGATGTCAACATTGTTCACCATTATTGAACCCCCAATTCGAAGGATTATTGGTGATTTTAAAAGATGGGAAATTTCTTCAACTCATAAATCCTTTTGTTGATGTCAGTTCTGCATCCATAGATCTTTCTATGGCCAAATATCCGGAAATTTCATACATTGAAAGTTGTAATGATGAGAATGTGGCTGTTAGAGGTAAGAATGGGAAATCTTATATCATAAATTTGATTCTTCAACCAAGTTCTGATATAATAACCACATGCTTACAATGTTTCAAATACTTATCTGGTTCCAGTATAAATGAAACTATATGGATGTTATGGAGGTCGGCCCTAATGTTAGATAAATCCAGAGATGAATGGAATGCCTTGATAATAACCTTATTGGCTATAATGTTACCTATGGAGAGTGAATTACAAGACTACCTGATCAATGAGATTACTCAACTCATACCTTCAGCTAAATTATTGAATCAACAATTATCTAATAATTATTCATTCAGAGATATGCTCCCTTATATTATCGTATCATTACACCTTATACGTGAAGAGACAAAATTAAATATTCTTTTCCATGGAAATCTCCATAAATTCGCCATGTTTTTAACTCAAGCATGTATTTGGATGGGATGGCCTGAATCTTGGTATAAATATTATGCATTGGATTTGAATCAATTTGATCGAGAAACTAGATTGTTACTGGTTTTTGTAATTCCTCAACCTCCAAATGTTCTTCAATCGTTAACAAGTTTATTCAGTGATTCCATAATAAGTTACTTACCATTTTCTCAATTGGTGGAAGAAAGTAATACCACTGATGAACTTATTATCCCCAGAACTCATGCCATATTGAAATTATTCGAAATCATTGTATCTCCCAATTATGGTTCCACGGATATTGTTGACTTAATGGCAGAATTAGGTATCAGTATAGAAGATTTGGAAACTTTCCCTATAGGTGTTCAAATTCCTTTAAAAGAAGCCATTTCTATATGTCAAGAGAAACCCGATTTTGATTGGACGTTGAACTCTCTTGATCTTGTTGATAGAAAAGATTTGGATATGTTTTTGAAATCCGAGTCCTATCAACCTCCAACATCACTTTATTCCAACCCTAGCCATAATTTCACCATATCCAAAGATATTAACCATGTTTTGGCCAGTGTCTTGGGAGGCACGGAACAGGTAGTTGCCTGGGATGACCAATCTGAAGCCGATAGACTTGGTATTACCAAATTAATTTTTGATTATGATAGAAGATATTATGAGATCACATCTCTTTTACATCAAACAAAGACTCAAACTGCTACCTTGATTGTAGAAGAAGGAACTACCGAATATGATATTGTAGTGTTACAGAGAGAATTGGCTGCCACGGTGGCTCTTAGAACTTTATCCATACCTTTAGGAAGAGCTTCATTATTTTATGCTGGAAGAATGCCATTATTAACAGAGAAATTCCCTATCCCTAAATTCAACTTAAATACCATTATAGCTCCTAAAATGACCAATATCGTATTATCTGAAGGATCTGTTGAAGAAAGAACTGTCGAATGGGGGTATTTCCATAATGGTGTAGCTTCAGGTCTTAGTATCAGTAAAGAATCAAAGGGGATTTCAGGGAGTTGGATCATTTTCAATAAACCACCATCTTTGAATTCCCAACATGGAGGTTTCCTTTTAGGTTTGGGACTTAACGGACATCTTAAAAGTCTTGAAGAATGGCATATTTATAATTATTTAGGACCCAAACATCCTCTTACAAGTGTGGGACTTTTATTAGGAATGGCAGCCAGTAATTTGGGGACTATGGATGTAAAACTCACTAAAGTTTTATCTGTTCATGCAGTAGCATTATTACCACAAGGAGCAAATGATTTAAATGTTCCTATAATTGTCCAAGCAGCTGGATTGCTTGGAATTGGATTACTTTACTTAGAAACTCAACATAGAAGAATGAGTGAAATCTTATTAGCTCAAATCACTAGCACAGTATCACAAAATGATTCTGAACAAATCAATGAAGGTTATAGATTAGCTGCTGGGATCTCTTTGGGGTTTGTAAATTTAGGTAAAGGAAGAGATTTGAAAGGTTTAAATGATACAAGAGTGGTAGATAGATTATTAGCTTTGGCTACATCAATGAAAGATTATCAACCAATCCTGGAATTAGATAAATCATGTAGTGGTGCTATCATAGCTCTTGGATTTGTTCATATGAAAACTGAAGATTCCTCCATTGCTAGTAAATTGGCCATTCCTGAGAATGAACAATTACTTGATTATATAAGACCAGATTTATTGTTATTAAGATGTATTTCATCCAACATTATTATGTGGAATCAAATAGGCAACACGATTTCTTGGGTAGAATCTAAAATCCCCAAATCGTTATTAAGTAAGTATGGTAAATTAGAAACTGAAACGTTAGATAGTGATCAAATCGGATTTTTCAATATTTTAGGAGGTACTTGTTTATCTATGGCAATTAAATATGCATCAACTCATGATCAAAGGGCTAGAGACACATTAATCTATTATCTTGATAATATGATGGTTTTAGCTATGTCTAATACCACAAATTATGATGAAAGAGTTGCATGTCATAGTGCCATAAATATCCAGAATATCTTGGCTTTAGGTCTTTCCATAATAATGGCAGGTTCAGGAGATTTAGAAACTTTCCGAAGATTAAGAGTACTTTATGGTGATACTGATAAAGAACGGAATTATGGGAATTATATGGCTATAAATATGGCACTTGGATTCTTATTTTTAGGCGGTGGTCAATATGCCTTTGGATCATCGAATCTTGCTATTGCAACATTGATAGTATCATTGTATCCAGTTTTCCCTAATGAAAACGGTGAATATGAAGTTCATTTACAAGCATTAAGACACTTTTGGGCTCTTTCAGTTGAACCTAGATGTTTAGTCATTCGAGATGTTGAAACTCATAAACCCCTCAAAATCCCTGTGTCCATAAAACTTACCAATGGTGTTGTTAAAGACATTGTCACACCATGTCTTTTACCCAATTTGAATAATATCATCAATATCGAAACCAATTCTTTAGATCATTTCAAAGTCAATATCAATTTCGAAGCTAATGATCATTACCTTAAAATCTTTCAGAAATCATTGGCATTATTCGTTTATAAAAGAAGGAACTATCAAATCTTCAAATCTTCCATTAGAAGACTTCTTGAACTCGAGAACAAAGGGCTTCAAATCGATAATCACGAGATCGAGATCGATAGTGATGTTAATAAGATTTTAAATCTTGATTTCATGAAAAACATCACCAACCATGAAAAGAAAGTGTACTTGTTTGAATCTAGTGATAAAACTAGTGATGCAAACTTGAAAGATCTAGGGTTATCGATATTTAATGTTATTGATAGTAAATTAGAGTTGATGAAGAAATCTCATAATCCAGAAGTTATCGATGATTTATGGAATTTGAAGTTGATATTCTTCTATTCTGAGAGATTATTGAATGATGAAATGCATTATTTATCGTTAGATTTCATTGAACTGTTGAAACATAATATTTGGAAATTGACCAGTAATGTATAATTTTTGTTCTGTCCTGCCACTGTTCTGTCCTCGTCTTCTCTGCCACTGTTCTGTCCTCTGCCACTGTTCTTCCATGTTCCCGCCAATCATCTCCCCACTCTCTATGTCTCTACGCCCTCAAATATCTATCATCACTGGGTCCTATCTTATTCCATATTAGGGAAATATGATCGCTCTCCCCCCACCAGACCAATTCCCCTTTTCTCGTATGTGGTGTACCGATGGGACCACTAAACATCCGCACACGATCAAAAAACTTTTTGTTTTCACATTCATTATGGCTTTTAGACCTCCTTCTTTCAACCCAACTCCAGGGATGAAACAAAAGTTAAGGTATACGCCAGCTCCATTCATTTTAGGACCTCAAAAAATGAACATCGCTCAACCTTTATCTCGAGCTTCTGATGTTACAGAATTAGAGTTATCCAACGCCTTACCCAAAAGGAAAACTTTCATTTCTTATTATTATCAATTCCCTAAAATTCCAAGACCTAAAAGAAATGTCTTGTACTACACTTCATGGAAAAGAAATCCTAGTGATGCTAATAATTCCGTTCAAAGAAGATTAAGATTACCAAATATTATCAGTAAACGATCATTTTCAACGGCTAACCAAAAGATTAGGAACCAAACATCTAATATTCATCAAAGATTCTTTTCAGCTGAAGCTCGTAAGGAAAGAAAACAACGTAGAAGATTTATCAGATGGTGGACTTTAACTTCATTGGCAGTTTTGTTAGTAGGAGTTGCAGGTAAAATCAAAGCTAAAAATGGTAATTATGATGATGATGATGAATTTATTCCTCATAATGAATATGCCATTAAACCTGAATCTTGGAAATTATATATCTACTCAACTTTACCTTTAAAAGCCATCTCCAGATTATGGGGACAAGTCAATTCAATTAACTTACCTGTGTGGTTAAGATCACCATCGTATAGACTCTATTCAAGTTTATTTGGTGTTAATCTTGATGAAATGGAAGAAGAAGATTTAAGAACTTTCAATAATTTATCTGATTTCTTCTATAGAACTTTAAAACCAGGAGTTAGACCAATTGATGATTTTGATTTAGTTTCACCTTCAGATGGTAAAGTTTTAAAATTTGGTATCATTGAAGATGGTGAAATCGAACAAGTTAAAGGGATGACTTATTCAGTTGATGCGTTATTAGGTTTCAAAACCGAAAGATTAGCTGCTCCTTCTCATTCCTTAGAATTCAATCATGATGATGATGAAACTATCTATCAAAGAGATCAAGAATTCGCTAAATTGAATGGTATAACTTATACAGTAGATGATTTGATTGGTGGAGGAGATGAAGCTAATCATTTAAATGATTTAGATTATAAAGATGAAGGTGATAGAGTAATTTCAGGTTCAAATCCTCCAATCTCTAAAGAATTATCAATTGCTAAAGATTTGACTCCAACACCTTTGGAAAAAATTGGTTTAAGTGGTAAGAAACAATTATATTTTTCAGTGATTTATTTGGCTCCAGGAGATTATCATAGATTCCATTCTCCAACTAATTGGGTTACAACTTTAAGACGTCATTTTATTGGTGAACTTTTTTCAGTAGCTCCTTTCTTCCAAAAAACTTTACAAGGATTGTTTGTATTGAATGAAAGAGTGGCTTTATTAGGATATTGGAAATATGGTTTCTTCTCAATGATTCCTGTTGGTGCTACTAATGTTGGTTCAATTGTTGTTGATTTCGATAAAGATTTGAAAACAAATGATGCTTTCGAACATGAAGTTTACCTGAAAAAGTCAATTGATGAAACCACTCCTTTATTGGAAGCTGATGAATCATCGCTTTCACTTGAAGATAAACGTAAACGTACTAAAAAGAATACTGTCTATGAAGCTACTTATACTAAAGCTAGTAGATTATTAGGAGGATTCCCATTAACTAAAGGTCAACAATTTGGTGGGTTCAAATTAGGATCCACTGTTGTTTTAGTTTTTGAAGCTCCAGATAATTTCAAGTTTGATTTAGAAGTTGGACAGAAAGTTAAGGTTGGACAAAGATTGGGTAGTTTTACTTGATCCTTCAAATTGGGTATTGTTGTTTTGTCCCAACCACCTTCTAATAAATACCTTTTTCTACATCCACCCTTCTACCCTTCTACCCTCCTACCCTTCTACCCTCCTACCCTCCTACCCTCCTACCCTCCTACCCTCCTACCCTCCTACCCTCCTACCCTTCCACCCTTCTACCCTTCTACCCTCCTACCCTCCTACCCTTCTACCCTTCTTTCCTCCTACCCTTCTACCCTTCTACTTCCCCAATCATGGCCCTTTCTCTCCTATTCTTACGTAATCGCTTACGTAACGGATCGTCCCCTTTAAGGTAAAAATCTCATACAGGAAGTAGCGAAAGTTTTCAACTTGCGAAAAAAACACATAAATCAAAGGTTTAAACAATTTAACGACTTAACGACAAAAACATCAAGCAACATCCACATCGCTACCTTATAAAATGTCATTCTTGAACAGTATCAGAGGTTTAGGAAGAGGGACAAAAAAAACCAAGAAAGATGAAATGGCCAGTCCATTTTATCAACAATCCAATCATTCAGGAAATTCTTTAAGAAGACAACAATCACCTACAAAGATGTCACCAACAAAGCAACGTATAAATCATAGACAATCATCGCCTGTAAGGAACAGAAATAGGAACGGGGGATCAGTACCAATAAATAAAAATCTACTGCCATCGAAAAATACCGTGATGTCAACTACAGAAGAATCAACTAATGATGATTTACCGTTATTTATGTGTGAACCATTTGTCAAAACATCGTTAGTTAAAGGGTCATTCAAAACCATTGTACAATTACCCAAATATGTTGATTACGGTGAATGGATAGCTCTTAATGTATTTGAAATATTCAATAATTTAAATCAATTTTATGGAGTTTTCGTCGATTATATAACACCAGAAAATTATCCTTCAATGAATGCTGGTCCTAATACAAATTATTTATGGGTGGATTCTAATGGTCAAACAGTTAATTTACCTGCATGTCAATATATCGAATACGTTTTAACTTGGATATCTAATAAATTAAATGATCAATCAGTTTTCCCAACTAAAAGTGGTGGAGCTTTCCCACCTAATTTTATGAAAGATTGTAAGAATATTTCCCGTCAAATGTTTAGAATCTTTGCTCATATGTATCATAATCATTTCGATAAAATTGTTCATTTATCATTAGAAGCTCATTGGAATTCATTCTTTTCTCATTTCATAAGTTTTATTAAGGAATTCAGTTTGGTTGATAGAAATGAATTAACTCCTTTATTACCATTGATAGAGAATTTTGAACAACAGGGGAAAATTATTTAAATGTCTATTTTTGACAATCCGTATATACAAGAACCCTTTTTTTTCTATATGTCGTCATCGTTATCTATTCTACTTTTTTCTGATCTATTACTTTATGATCTATTACTTTATGATCTATTACTTTTTTTGTGGATCTATGATCTATCACTTTATGATCTATTACTATTTTTATGTACCATCTGTCATATTTTATGTGTTCAATTGGTTATGTGTCCACTTTGCAGGTGTCCACTTTTCAGGTGTCCCTTTGCAGGTGTCCACTTTGCAAGTCCCTTAAGAAAAGAAATAGGTTGAATCTTTAACAACTTCAACATCGAAATCTCCTCTTTTTGGTACTTCAGGGAATGCTATAGGAACTAATACCTGTAATCCCCCTACTTTTTGTGGTAAACTTAAAGGATCATAATCTTCAGTAACACTTAATGGAGTTACTAATTGTTCTCCTTGAAGTCTTTCTTCAGCATCATCTGAATTCAATAATCTTCTTCTAGTTTTTTCTAAACTGATTTCATCAGCAAAACTAATATTTCTCCCTAATTCTTTGGAAATCTTCTTTCTTACATCTTGAATCTTCTTACATAATTCATGATCTCTTGATAAATTGATTACTTGTAAGAAACCTTTATATCTAGCTTCAAATTCTTCTTTTAATTTCAAAACCAAATTCTCTTTATGTAAATTAACAAATTCTTGTCTTAATTTCTTATTCAATAAATCAATATCTGAAGCATGAGTCCAATAAGAATCATGAACTGAAGCAAAAGAAATTCCTAATTCTCTACAACTAGCAGCGGTCATTAACATATGAGAAGCATCTAAAGAATGAACATAATTTGGTGGTAAAGCAGTCTTTTGTTTTCTAGCATCAATAGGTGAATTACTAAAAGGATCAGTTATAACAACATTCTGTAAATTAGTAGCAACACTTTGTTTCCTTACAGCTCTGTAAGGTTGAACACAAGGTAATCCTACAGGTGAAGACCAAATTACTGTTGATAAATGGTTTAAACCATTATTTCCATCACCACTAGTAGCTTCTTCTTCAAAATCTACAGCAATAGATTTACTAATGATTTTAGCTGCATCACCTAACCAATCTTGAATCTTATGAGCACCTTCAAATAATTGTCTGATAGCATTAAATACGTGAGTTGTTAAATAAAGGGAATGTTTTGCTAATTCATCTTTATCACCAGGAGAAAAATAATGTTTGATTTGTTTCTTAATTTGATCACTAGCACCAACAAATGTAACACCATAAACATTGGTCATAACTGTTTGTTTCACAACTTTACGAGTGATTTTATCTTGTAAGAACACAGCATATTTATTACCTTCAGCAGCTTCTTCATCGACTTTTTCTTGAACTTTCGCAGCCACATGAGAATAAACATCTTGAGGTCTATCAGCAGGAACTAAATTAACTTGACGAGCCCCTTCAATATCACCCCCTAAAGCAGCATAATGTTGTAAACCATTACATGAACCATCTTGATGAACAGGTAAATGAGAAATGAATTTAGTTGGATCAGATAATTTATATGCTTCATTTAATTCAAAACATGCTGATAATACTTGCCATGGTTTTTCTCCCTTCATCCACCAACTATTTTCATCAAATGGATGTTCTGCTGATTTGAAAATATGGTTTAAATTCTCTTCAGCAAATTTTTCTCTATCATCTAAAGAAACTTTATCAATACCATATAAATTAGCTAAATGAATTTTTAACCATCTTAAACCTTCATTACCTAATTCTTTACCATCCCAGAATAAGAATAAAGATCTAGTTAAATCATTACCTAAATGATTAAAATTTGGTGATATAGGATATGCTCTACCTCTAAAATCAACATTATGAGGGAAGAACATTCTTTCACCAACATAAGCTCTAGCGATTTCCAATTTATAATTAGTTTCACATCTTTGAGATTTAAGACTTGATGCCAAATTAACAGCAGTTTTAACTCTTCTTTGATAATCTTTAAGAACTTCAGGTTCAGAATTTGGAGCTACTGGTTCAGGTAATTTTGGTTCACCAATATCTGGAGGAATATCAAGAAATTCTTCTCCAGTATTCCAATATTTCGTTATAACTTCCAAAACTTTTCTATTAACTGTCCAAGCAGTGTCACCCAAAACATTTAATCCATCATAAACTTTAACTAAATCATTTCTTTCAGAAGCTGCTTTAACATAAGCAAATGTCTCAGCAGATTCTTTAGTTCTCACCAAAAATGTCGAACTGGATAAATATCCTCCGACATTGTATGAAGTCCATGGTTTTGGAGGTGATAACATTGGTAAATAATCAGGAATTAATGAAGTGGTTTCATCAGTTGATTGTAATAATGAAGCAATCTTCTTATGAACTTTCAATACCCCTAATTTTTGACCTTTCATGTATTCGAAATTTTGAGTAAATGCTGGTAATAATCCACTAACTTTATTACCAGTAGTTGGATCAGTACCATGAACAGTAACTTTAGCTACTTGTAATAATAATTTGGTGAGAACAGCACCAATCTTAAGATGTGTTTGACCATCCCATTCATCGAATTCTTTGGTATTGGTACTATTTGGATGATGATTCTTGATGATTCTAATGATTTTATCCCATTCTCTTGAACTTCTAGCTTTCTTAGAAACAAATTTATTATCTGAATCTAATAATTTTTGTGATTTATATTCAACTTCAATTCCCTTACCAACAGTAACTAAAGCTTTGGCAGTTTTCATACCTTCCATAACTCCATTACTGGAATTAAGTTTCAAAAGTTCTAAAATTGTCACTACAGCCATCTTTTCTGGTGTAACCAAAACAAAATATGGGCTATAAATTTGTCTTTCTTTATAAACTGCTCTTTCTGAAGGATCAAGTTTATCAATATTGATTTCTCCATTCAATACTTTCTTACATAATTTAGCTTCTTCAATGATATGAGGTACTAATTGTTCATACCATTCAAATAAATAATCATTCAATTTCTTATTTATTGATAAAACTCCTCGTTTCTTTAAATCATTACTTGTATGTTTCCATCTCTCTAAAGCTGAACTATTACCTTTTAACTCCACAGACTTTTGTCTTGTTAAATTGAAGATATCCAAAGCTTCGATATATTTTTGTCTTTCTTCATCAGTTTTCAAGAATTTATATAATTTAAAGTAATCTCTTTCTCCGGTTTCAGAAAAATCCTTATTTAAACCTTTCTCTAAATCTTTAATCATTTCATTAATAAGATTTTGCGAGTCATTAGTTTCAGCATTCAATCCAAGTAAAGTATTTCTGATAACTTTCAAACCGAAAGAATCAACAGATTTCAATTGATCTAAATCCTTAGAAATGGATTCAATCTTATTCAAATTTTCATTTTCTTCATTACTTTGATAAACTTCTTCATATAATGGGATGAAATTCTCAGGGATATGACCTTTTTCAATATCTTTATTCTTAATAATGTTGATGATATAATCTACTCCTAAGATATCAATATGACTCAAAGTATTCTTGGTTAATGTCTTATAAGGGATGATTTCCGATAAGTAACGTTCATATTTCCTGAAATCATTATCTTTTAAAGCTTTTGCTATCAAAATAGCATAAGTTTTATCATCTTTCGTCGGGGTCATACCATTAAAACTTTCATTGAAATATTTCTCTAAATCATGAACAGTGATATTCTTTTGTGTAGCATAATTTTCAAGATATTTATTCAATGCAAAAAGGTATTCTTTATGAGAACTTTCATTCCTACTCTTCATGGTGATTTCAAAGATAGTTTCTAGAATTTTATCGGCTCTTTTGAAATTCCTCGATGTTAGTAACGCATCTAATAATGATTGTAAATGATGCAAATCCTTAGCAAAAGGATTTCTCGTGACAGAATCATATTGTGAAGACCAAGGAATTGCTTGGAACATTTCTTCATCTTTAATCCTTAATTTTGGATCTAATCCTTTGAATAATACTTTTGATGAATTTCTTGTAGGTGAAAGATCTAATTGTTTAGGTAAGATTTGACTATAAGATAATCCCAAAGTTTCTCGAGGTTGATACGTATGCAAATGATTAGGTTTGGATTTTGTCGTCGATATAAAACATTGTAGTTTTAA
This sequence comes from Yamadazyma jaroonii, assembly GCA_943733655.1. Classification (NCBI taxonomy): domain Eukaryota; kingdom Fungi; phylum Ascomycota; class Pichiomycetes; order Serinales; family Debaryomycetaceae; genus Yamadazyma; species Yamadazyma jaroonii. Next base: position 68,465 of record CALSDN010000017.1, read on the forward strand.
TTTCCTGTTTAGAGACTGTTTCCTTATTCTAAACATTATGGTGTTTGAAATTTTTTTTTTTTTCACACATCTCATCAAGATGAGTGAGCAAATAGTGCGACAATGGTAGTAAATTTACCCAGAGAATGGTACTAATCAATAGACCTAATTTAGTGCGAATTTAAACCTCACAAGAGTATTAATATAGTCGATTACAATTGGAGGGGGTCCCCAACTCCTAACTTCCTTACATTTCATTACTTATATTAAACATGTATCATTATCTATAAACCCATTTCAGCTTGTAAGGCTTTCAAAGCTTCTTCATCTTCATCTTCTTCAATTTGTTGAGGTTTTGATTTACTAACAGTTGGGAAATCAGGTAATTTCTCATCAGGTATTTTGGTTTCAACTTTAGGTTGACTGATTTGTTGTTGTTCTTCTTGTAAAGCAGCTAATTCTTCATCTAATTCATCTTCATCAACATAATCATTACCAACAGGTCTCGATATAGCTTCAGAGATTTCATCAGCCAATTCAACTTGTTCTCTAATATCATCCATAGTATTTTCAACTTTATCGACATCATATTCTCCATGGATTTGTTTCATTGCACTTGCACCTTGTTTCATTGCTTTCATGGTTTCTAAATTCAAATTAGCTCCTTCAATAGCAAACAATTGAGTTTCTAATGAATCAATTTGGTTTTCAATTTTCATTAAATTACTTTCAAATCCTTTCTTACGCTTTAAAGCATTCTTTGCTAATGTAGTTTGTTTAGAACTAACATATTTCCTAGCTAAATTCTCTTGATCAGTAATTTGTTGTTCTAAATGGGAACGTTTCTTATTCAACATTTGAATATGTTCACGTAATTCCACTATCGCCTTTTTAGGTAATTCCTTCTTCTGTTGTTTATTTCCACCAAAGAGATAATTCCACATGATTACTTTATAATTGACTTTTAATTAGTGAAAAAGATAAATTCCTCTTCGTTATCTTTGAGAAATATCCTTAAATGACTGAGAATTTGAGATGTTGGATGTCGCGACATTTTTGTCACGACATTATGCCTACTTAAAAAGAGAACATATCAAACAAAGGTATATCAAACAAAGGTATATATATTGTCTAACTAACCAATACCCATATTAAGAAGAATATTATTAAAACTCCAAATATCTTGAGGAATAACCAACGATTACTTGAAATATTATTATAATACTTTAAAAGTTCTCTTTGAGCTCCCGATATATTTAAATTTATATCTTCGACATTTTGATCAATTCTTTGAATAGTTTCACCTTGTTCACTTACCATAGTAGCTAATTGTTGAAATAAGTTTCCTACTTCATTAATGGTTGATTCAATAGTTTCCACGGCTCGATTTCTTTGTTGTAAATATTGTTGACTTTGATCTTCCATCATTAACAATTGTTTGGTTTGATCAGGTATTGATAAGAATTCTCCATTATTATAATTTGAGTAAGGAACTGAAGTATCAGGATCTAAGTCGGGGTTATTATATGCTTGGGCTAAGTATGGATTTTCTCCAATATGCAAATTATTACTTTCATTCATGAATGGACTTTGATTATTACTTCTATTATTTGTTGAAGCTGATAAGAAATTTTCTGTACGATTTTTGTTCAAGATTTCATTCTTTTGTCTGATTTCCAATACGTTTTTAAACTCTCCACTAACATTCTTCATCTTAGAATTTAATAAGTTAACAATGTTTTTAGAATATTGACCAATTTGAGAATCAATATTAATCGAAGTATCTCCCTTTAAGAATTTTGATAAATTTTGTAAGTTTTGTTCGATCTTAAAGATATCTTGTTTGATGACATAAGTCAACTCTCCAATTTCAATAGGTTTATCATCGAATAAAGGTTTCCTTTTGGCTAATAATGCTAATTTACTTAATAATTCTGTGGTGTGAGCCAAATCTTTGGCAATAATACTTGCTTGTTGATTGAACTTGGATTTTTTATTGGTAGGTAGTTTTTTGTCTGAAGTATGTGATTTTTTGTTGATCTTATCGAATGATTGAACACATTGCTGGAATTCAAACGTTCTATTTTGGATTGAAAGTGACATCCTGGTTGATAATTCGCGAATTTCCAAGCTGGCGTTGAAGTGGGCTGAACTTGGATTTTGGTGATAGTGGTTGAAGAGTGTTTGCGAAGTATTTGGAGAGCTTTTGCACAGGGTATGAGGATTGTTTGTAGAGAGGGTGAAGATTAATATTAGAAAGTTGTGAAAGGAGGCAATTACTGGGATACTTGTGGAAGTTCTAACAAGTAGTCACATGTCCAGGACAAAACGAAAGGGTATTAGATCTTCTAGTCACCCAAACACTCATCAAACCACTTCAATGACCTACTTTACAACTCACAGGGTCAATATTTGCAGCTTAAATTCTCTGCTCATTCGAAAAGTCCTCCATAACTCCTACATCATACAATCTCACACCTCATTACCTCCTATTCCTATCTCATGTGTTCCACCCTACTTTCATCTATTCTTTTACCCCATGTACTCTCCAGCTGAAACTCCCATCATCTTATACCTTCCCCCATACCGCCTCCACCTACCATCCCCCCCTGCTCTGTATCCTAACTACCTTTCCTAAAACCCTTATCTTAACTATGGCGTGTCTCTACCAATGTTTTGACGAAATCAAAACAAATCTCATTTTTACACGATCAAAAATTTTTTAAATTTGTTAAACAGATTTTTTATTTATAATGAGAGAAATCGTATGTATATCACACAATCCACAGGTTCAATGATGATTTATGATGAATTGGTATCATCATCTATGTCAATGTACCATTATATGTCAAGTTTCATCATTTCAACCGTTCAATTAGGCGATAAATCAAGTACGATTCCCTACGCGCCCTAGATTTAGTTACTCATCCAATGTAAAAAGAATTATTCAATAAATGTTGACTTTCTCATGATTTGTCAATGTCAGTCACTAAGAAGAACTCACAGGAAACTCCAAGGGACTTTCCATCATGAAAAATCACCAGGATCTAAGGAATTGATCAATGAACAAGAATCACCAGATTTTCAAGTAAACAACTTGAAAAAACTTGATTTAAACCGTTTAAAAACTCAATACTAACAACTCTAGATTCATTTATCAACTGGACAATGTGGTAATCAAATTGGTGCAGCCTTTTGGGAAACCATTTGTGGTGAACATGGTTTAGATAATAATGGTAGTTATCATGGAACTAATGAATTACAAAGATCAAAATTAGATGTTTATTTCAATGAAGCCTCATCAGGAAAATACGTTCCAAGAGCTGTTTTAGTCGATTTAGAACCAGGTACTATTGATACCGTTAAAAATTCCAAAATTGGTAATTTATTTAGACCAGATAATTATATTTTTGGTCAAAGTAGTGCTGGTAATGTTTGGGCTAAAGGTCATTATACTGAAGGGGCTGAATTAGTTGATTCAGTTTTAGAAGTTGTTAGAAGAGAAGCTGAAGGTTGTGATTCTTTACAAGGTTTCCAAATTACTCATTCTTTAGGTGGTGGTACTGGTTCAGGTATGGGTACTTTATTAATTTCAAAAATTAGAGAAGAATTTCCTGATAGAATGATGGCAACTTTTTCCGTTGTTCCATCACCAAAAACTAGTGATACTGTTATTGAACCTTATAATGCTACTTTATCAGTTCATCAATTAGTTGAACATTCTGATGAAACTTTTTGTATTGATAATGAAGCTTTATATAATATTTGTCAAAGAACTTTAAAATTAAATCAACCATCATATAATGAATTAAATCAATTAGTTTCTTCAGTTATGTCGGGAATTACTACTTCTTTACGTTATCCAGGTCAATTAAATTCTGATTTAAGAAAATTAGCTGTTAATTTAGTTCCTTTCCCAAGATTACATTTCTTTATGGTTGGTTATGCTCCATTAACTTCAATTGGTTCTAAAAGTTTTAGATCTTTAACTGTTCCTGAATTAACTCAACAAATGTTTGATGCTAAAAATATGATGGCTGCTTCTGATCCAAGAAATGGTAGATATTTAACTGTTGCTGCTTTCTTTAGAGGTAATGTTTCAAGTAAAGAAGTTGATGATGAAATGTATAAAATGCAAACCAAGAATGCTCAATATTTCGTTGAATGGATTCCAAATAATGTTCAAACTGCTATTTGTTCAGTTCCTCCAAATGATTTAGATATGAGTGCTACATTTATTGGTAATTCAACTTCAATTCAAGAATTATTTAGAAGAATTGGTGATCAATTTAGTGCTATGTTTAGAAGAAAAGCTTTCTTACATTGGTATACATCTGAAGGTATGGATGAAGATGAATTTAATGAAGCTGAATCTAATATGCATGATTTAGTTAATGAATATCAACAATATCAAGAATATAATGCTGAAGATGAACTTGATGATTATGCTGATGAACAAGTTATGGAAGATAATATGGAATAAACTTTGTAGTTCCCCAATGTATTAATACCTTTTACCTCTATTCGTATGTGCCAATTTTTGTTAGAGATTTTTACTAATTAGTCCAAAACGGTACTAATTAAACAGGATGTGATGGTTCTGCCCCCAGGTCCGACATTTCAGAATCCTGGTTCAAAGAGTGTAAAGAGGTACTTCAAGATCTCTATCCTTTTATTATGCTAATTACCTCTTAAGAAATTCTTAATAAAATCGTTCTTATCCACAGCTCCATATTTCTTTTGATCATCGAAATATCTTAAAACATGACATTGTTGTTTCCAGAAATTGACTAATTCTTGGAATTCCATTTGCCCTTTCATATATAATACATTTGAAACTCCTAAATCATTAACGAATCTTTGTCTTTCAAATTCTTGTCTAATCTTGGTTTTGATGTTTGACACTGGCATATCCAATTCATATATATCACTCATTTCTCTGGAATATCTCATATACCTACGGTATAAATGCAATACTCTTTGTCTTAATTCTGCTTGAGTAGCAGAACGTTTAGTTGTTTCTGCAAATGCTGTTGGTAATGTCATTATGGGTTTGATTATTTTGCGAATCTTTGGTTGGTCGAAGTAGGTGCGAATGTCGTGTATGGATCATAAATATTGTGATGGCCCAACTGGTGTTTGACTTGTGGGCTTTTGGAATTTCGAAATGATTTACCTTTCGAAGCCTTTTACTTCTGTACTTTGGTTCCCACAAGATGTTTGTTAGAAGAGATAAACTTCATTTTATTTCCCTATCTACTACAAAAAAAATCTCAGATTCTGTGATTATGTAAGCAAATATTTAAAGAAGCTGATTTAAATATTCAAATCACTACTATACCTAAATGACATATGGCGAAGTAAGCATAATCAAACAATTCCGGTATTGTTGAAGGATTTGAGGTTATTCAGATAGCCGAGAATTCATTTCGAGTCTTGCACCAGAATGACCTCAACCATATAATCTGAAAAAATGGGTATATCAATATCGTTTGGTTGAATGGTAGTCTTTTTGTAAGATTGTGCAGTCCTAAGTATGTTTGGACCCCATATTAATCCCCGCAAGAGTTCATATGCTTGGCCCGTTTGATTTATCCCTCACTCTGAGCTTGGTCCATCCTCACTCTGAGCTTGGTCCATGTTCCTTGACCAAACGTGCTCTAGGTTATTCAAATCCCTACGAAGATCAATTTCATCGAAAGAGGCTTCTGAGAAATCAATGAGATTGAATTTCCCATTAGATACAAGGACATTTCTCCGGTAGATATCGTTGTGTTGGATCCCCAAGCTTCCTAGGAGGTTTACTTGCTTTTTCGCTTCTTCTAAACTAAATCTTTGATCCTCGTCCTTCTCAATGAACTCCAGTATCAAATACCACCCAAAAGAAAGCATTCTATCACCGTCTCGAACGAACCCCCCTCCAAATTCGTACATTTTAGGAACTCTGAGGTAATCCTCTTGACTTCTAAATTCATTGTAAGTGTTTATACGTATGTTACATTCAACTTCCGTACTAAACTTTTCACCCATGTAGATTTTGAGTCCACTGTAATTGATTTTCCATTCATTGTATTCAGTGAAAAAATTTGCTTTATACAAGTCGTATACTTTCATAATAACATGTGACACTGATTGGGGAATATTCAAATGTGACAAGTTCTTATCTATTGCAGCCCTGTTCAATTTATAAACTGTACTTAAATAGTACCCTCCCGGTTGAAGGACTTCGAAATCTCCCTCATTCAAAATGAATTTCAGCTGCTTGTACTGACTCCAGCTCTTTTGTCCATTGGTTTGAGGATTGTTATTCTTTTCACCCATGGAAGATGATGGGTTAAGTGAGATCGTAGATGAACTTGTTAGATGACTGGTTTGAATTCCGCTTCCACGCCTAAATTTGCTTCTCCCATCACATTTGGGTATTTGTAATTCAGAATCCTCTTGAACTATCAAAGCCCTCAACCGTTCAACATTTTCCTTCTGAATTGGATCTTCAGCTCGAAGCTTCTGATCGTAAGCCACCGAACATATTATTGCTTGTAAGGTGTAAATTGTATCATTCGGATGAAAAACATAATACTGAAAGGGTAAAATTGCAACTGTTGTAGCTTTTCCATCCTCTTGAATTATTTTTTCAGTACTTCCGGAAGTGGTTTCAAAGTCAAGTTGGATCAAAATTGAGACCTCAAGATCAGTTATAATGCCACAGTCAGACCCTGTGGCTAACATGTACTTCAGTACTTGTTTCATAATTGAGTTAATTTCCTTCTTATCTTTTAGACCATTCTCATCCACATAATCGATCAATCCATTTCGTTTGAACTCAATGAAGAAGGGGATATTTTCTCCCCCCTCTCTGAATAAAACGCTTGGTTTTTCTTTAAAATGGGACCCACCTAAACTGAAGTGAGTTCCGCTGGCCGTGACATTCAAACCTAACGCAGCAAAATATCTTCCCAATATAGAGCTAACCTCGGTATGAAATTCTTCGGCTACAGTGAACTTTTCACAGCCCTTAGTGATTTCAATTTCTCCAGGAAACCTACTTGGTAAGTCGTAAACTTTTTCATATAATTTGTATAATTCAGTAGTGGTATCTTTGTCATCGTTCTCAGTATACGTACCCAACTCTGACCAAATACTTCCTAGCTTTTTATCTAATTGGCAAAATTTCGAATCGAGCCAGTCATTTTTGAACCTTCTTGTCCATCGAGGAATGATATCCCTTAAAAAATGGTCAGCTGGATTTTCGGACCCTTTTGGAAAAGAATTAGAAGAATCACCTATCCTGAATGCATCTCTGATATCAAAGAGATAAGCATATTCCAATACTATTACTTTATCCTCTATGAAACTTACTCGGTGTGGAAGTGAAAAATAAACCCTGTAGGTGGCTTTCCATTCCAACTCTTCTATAACTTCTTGAAGCAACTTATAGTCTTTGAACGGAAGTCTCGCAAATTTCCCTTCCTCGTTGGGTAGAAATAAACCTTCTCTGATCGTCAAATTGTCAGCTCCCAAAATTTGCCTCTTCAAAATTTCAGCTTTATCCATTACACAATCGAGATGAATAGTATCTGTGGATTTATGGATTTATTTTTCGCAACCTTTTTTTTTTTGTCTGCTCGTAAAAATCTCTCAACTTGCATGAACTTGCATGAGAGGAAAACGTCTATTTAAATATTTCAATTTCTACAGCTTTCAAAAATTCGCTGGAAGGATCTAATAACTTAACAAATCTACATAACTCGAAGCACCAATCCCATCTATTTTCGCTATCCAATAATTTCAAAATCTTCATGATTATTAACTTATCATCTTTGTCTAATTCACCATTGATCTCCCCCTCTTTTTTACAATTTAAATAAATGATTAAGAAGTTATAGCATAATTCGACGTTATTCTCGTGAAGAATGTTCTCCATCATAGTTATAGGAGTTTTCCCTAAAACTTTGAAAAATTTAGACCAATAGTTGAACTCAATTTTCCGGAGACAATTAATGAAAATGATAAGATCATTATCTATGAGTTTTACTAGTTTCTTTAACAATTCAGTATCATCATTAGTTAAATACTTGAAAAGTAACAATTCTAAACAATAACTGAAATTTTCAAATGTGTTAAATTTCAACTTGATGTCATCCAAAGGAATATTATTGATTAAATCAAATTCAATGAGATTGTTCAAGATCAAATTGTAATTGAGTTTTAGCTTGACTATGTTGTTGTTTATTATCAAATCTTGCAATCCTATGAGATTAATGGTTTTATCATTTTGTAAGATCTTTAAAGGTTGATAACTGGTATAGTTGACAATTATGGGTTGAATCAATGAAGGAAGATCAATATCTTCAATACCATCGGTGATATGAATGGACTTATCAAATGATAAATCGATTAAATTGGTCAAATTGTAAATCAAAATGGAGTTTCCTTTAAACAAATAAATGTACTTCACCAAATCTTCCGATAATATGATGTTGTTGATTTTGAAATTCTCAATACTTTCATTGATTTTGATCAATTGATAAAAATTAGTAAGAAGGATTTTGTTCGATTGACTTTTAAGGAGGAAGAAATCTCCATTATTCAACAAGAATATTATATCATTGTTAGCATTAATTATGTCTAATTTGATCACTTTACTAACATCGAAATCTCCTGGTATATCGTTTAAGTAAATGGTCTTTATGACCTTGATATGGAATTTGTAGAAGTTTTCATTGATCTTCGTGTTTCTTGAAATCTTGAATAAGAGAATCTTGAAGTTGGTATCTTCAAGAACAGCCAAATTCCCATTGATTATATCAACAGTTAAAATCAAATTGTTAAACTTTTGTCTCCAAACAATCAAATCACTATCAAAATGAATTTGACTACCTCCATCACCATATTTTAAATCCTCGATATTAATAATGATCAACTCATCTATTAATTTATCCTTGTTATTGATTTCTTTCATACTTCGATTGATCAAAAGAATGTAATTCTTATAACAGATATGTTGTATGATATTAAGGGATTCCATATAATAGTTTTTAAAATGATACCATACAATATGACGTAATGGATTGATAGTTCCTTCTCTAAAAGGTGTAGATACTGAAATTTGATTACCAAAAGTCATAATAAATTGATTAGTATCGTTGATTGAGACTTTAAACTTGCATTGTTTATCTTCCATTACATTCAAAACTTTCTTAAACACTGGCAACATTGGGAATTTTACAATCTTATTGTTATGTATAGTCGAAATATAATTCTGGTTTACCAATACTAAATCTTCATCATTATTCAAACTGGTTAAGCCCACTTTAGAAATCATCTTGGTCTCATTATTGATTAGGTATAAGAAATGACCGTTACTACCGATAAGTACTTTATCGGTGAGTAAGAAATTATAATTCAATTCGTTACTGATATTCAAAGTATTGGTGGTTCCATTACCGAATTTGGATATAATTGTCCAATACCCTTTGTCTGAAAGAAGTACAAAGAAATTCCCATTGAAACACCAGTCGATTGTTAAATACTGGAAGTTACCTAAATCATACTCGATTTTCTGTAAAAACACTAATCTCTCCTTTTCATGTTTGTACAAGTTCAATACATTGTTGTGGAGGATCTCATCATTTTCTAGGTCTTCGCCTCTTTTCTTCTGATATATTATAAGTAGATCAAATACCGGGTTGAATTTTATATATTCAACATCTTTGAAAGTTCCTTCAAATTGATATCCTGAGATATCAGGTAAATCAGTAACATTTAGCCACCAAATCTCATCTGATTCATTGACAAACACAAATCCTCCCTTGCAATAATCAATGAACTTGATTTGTTTACCATTGTACCATTCCAACTCGTTCAAATAGATTACTTCATTATTCATATTCTTGATGTTGATGATTTGTATGCAATTATTATTATATACGAAAATATTGTGACTGTTGGATTTCACCCAAACGTTTTCAATCCCAATGGCAACTTTGATTATTTTGAAAATAGACATCTTCGTAAATTCAATATCTCCATTAAGCTTATCTTCTTCTTGTTGATAATTATTGAAATTTTCCACATTTTCAAGGTTCAAAGTTACTTCGTTGATTAGATTCTTTACATTGTTGAAAATGTTTTGTATCAGGAACTTGGATTTAGAATAACTGGTGGGGTAGATCTTTTGTAGTATTTCATTGTTATTCGTGGAATTGTTGTCATGAACTTCATATATTGATTTGGTAGGATCAATTGTAATTTGGAAGATAATAAGATAATCTTCATCCGTTTGACAAAATAAATTGGCTATATTCAATTTCTGTAATTCTCCATAGTTGACATTAATCTCTTTAGTTTTAATTTCCTTGTTTAATCCATGTTGTTTGATTGATTCTTCGCTTCTCGTATGTACTGTTAATGGCAATAATGTTTGTTGATGTATCAAAATAATGCTTCTGGGGGTTAATAATGCAATAATTGAAGTATGCAAGATGTCAATTGCTTGTAAAATGTCTTCATTGGCTAGCAATGGTGACAGGTTTTCAATAGTATCGATCCACACCATGATTGAGATTGTTGATGCGCGGAGATTTTCTGATCTGGGTGGGTGGTGCCAATAATGGTAATAGGGTTAAAACGCTTAAAGCAGATGTTCTGTTGTTCTGTGGTGAATGGACAAAGAGATGTTTTGTCTTGAGACTTTTCCAATCAAATCTACCTGATTGAGATCCATTGAACTATCTTTATTATCCTATCATTATTTGCAGCCAACGCGAAATAACCTCAATTGATTCATTTTACCATCAAACAAAAAATAAGTTCAACCTGTCCGTTATATCCAGATAACGAACAGTTTGAAACTAAAAAATAAATGCGCCGTCCAGGAATCGAACCAGGGGCTCAACGATGGCAACGTTGAATTTTACCACTAAACCAACGGCGCGCTCCGCGACGGGGAATTGAACCCCGGTCTACCATGCGACAAACGGTAATTCTAGCCACTAAACTATCACGGATTTTATTGAGAGTCTTTGGGATGGTTTTGATCCTATAGTAAAACTTCAAATCCAAAAACGGGCTTTTCACTATTTTTAATAACATATATACATATATTAGGGCTTCAGTAATGTAACCTGCTTATTTTCATACCCATTGACCCTCATTCGATGTTCATTCTTTAAAGAGCTTTCCTCGATGAGATACGAAATCCATCGCATTTAAATTTTTCAACCATGAGAGTGTTAGTATCTTCAGATGAAACTGGTTTAGTTAAAGAAATAATATGTACAAAAGGTACTGACACATCTAAAAAGGATGGTGTTAAGCCAGAATCCATAAACAAGCTTTGTAATCAACCTCAAGCATCTTTAAGAGCCAGAGTTCTCGAAATGATCCAAATTGATAACCAACTTGTTACCTTAAGAATCAATGGAGATTTATGTTTCTATGATATGACAAAAGAAGACGACGATTTCAAGCTTATTAAAAGCTTATCATTATGTGAAGATAAACCAGTTTCCCTTGTTAATTATTCCAGATTGGGTTACGTTATTGCTGCATTCGAAACAAATAAGATCTTTATAGTGGATCTCAAACTGTATAAGCATAAAGAATTAATAATACCTTACACAAAGAAAGTCAAACCTATCGTTACATTCGTGGAAAATCCTTATAAAGATGGAGAGTTCGCTTTCGGAGGAGAAGAAAATGATGTTAAAATTATAAAATTATTCGATAAACCACCAAAATCCTTATCCAAATTCACTATTGAAGTCGTTAAGACCTTCAGAAATGTTCCAGACAATCACTTAGATTTGAGAGTTCCTATAAGCATCAAAGGTATAAGATTCCTCGAGAAAGAAAAATTCATTACTGTTACCAAATATGGACAATTACGTATTTATGATATGAATAATGAAAGACCCTTGAATGATTTTAAGATTGGTGATAAACCGATTATTCAATTAACTTTGTGTAACAACAACAGTGAAGTCATCTTAAGTGACACTACCAGTTTGATAGGGAAATATTCACTTACAAAATTTGATTCTAACGCTACTAAGATTAACACTGCTACTTCAGGTACTTTAAAAAGACCTTCACTTAAATTATTAGGTAAATATTCTGAAGGTAGTAATACTGGTGCTACACATGCTATTCACAACTTCGAAGGAAAATATGTCGGTTGTGGTGGTTTAGATAGATATCTCAGAATTTATGATCTTGAATCCCGAGAATTAGTAGTGAAAGCTTATATTGGAACTCAAATCTCGAGTTTGATTATCTTAGAAGATGATAAAGTAGTCGAAGAACCACCTAAGAAAACTGTTAAAAAGAGAACTGTCGAGTCCGATGATGAAGATAATGATGAAAGTGATGAAAGTGAAAGTGATGATAATGATATATGGGATCAATTATTATCAAATGTAAAGACTCCACAAAAAACTCAACAAAAGACTCAACTTAAGAAGAAGCAAAGAAAAATTTAATATATTTAATTTGATGGTTCCATCTCTTCTTGATCAATTCTAGTCTCATCTCTATTACTACTATTTATTATACTCATACATTTCCATTCATTCAAATAATTACATTTCCATAATCTGACTTTACCATCATCTCCTGCACTACTCAATATCGTCCCTGTGAGATTCCAATTTACTCTCCATACTTCTCCGTTGTGATCATTTAAAGCTGCTATAGTTTCGATTTTGAAAGCTTTTGAATTTTCTATTACTTTGAAGATCCTGACATAACCATCTTTACACCCAGTGGCAATCAAATGATATCCTCTCCCCATGGAAGGAGCCCAACTAACAGATCTAATCAATCCATTATGTTCGGGTAAATTACATATTTTCTTATATTTAATATCTTGTTCATTACCTTCTTCGGCTATATCAGTCTTTTTGGTTTCCACAGAAGAATAGATGAATCCTTGGTCAAGTGCAATCACTATGAACTTTTCAGAACTGGAGAATTTCGATGGGCACCATTCAATGGAGAAACTACTCTGTAAATTTTTTGCTGGTAATTGTTGATTTAAAATGGGAATTTCAACAGTTAAAGACCAATTGGTCAAATCCGAAGGATCTAAACTTTCATAGATTCTAAAAATACCATCACTCCCTACACATCCTAATTTAAGACCAAAATGATTAGGTGCAAATACAACGTCATAAATAGGTCCATAAGATTCAATAGCCAATGTCGTCAATTTCAACCATCTTCTTCCTGACCCTTGTAATTCATCAGGTTGTTCTTGCCATATCTTCACTGTTCTATCGTATGAACATGAAGCAAGCAACTTCGAACTGGAGAATTCAGGATGAGCCCAACTTAGTTTAACTATCAGCGAGTCATGAGCTTTCCACAGATCATTAAGAACCCAAGTATTGGTGGTGGAATCTAAATCAAATACTTTTATATGTTGATCAGATGAACATGTAGCTATGTGCTTACCATAGAAATCATATTTTATATCATGAATCAATTCTTCATGCCCCGTGATAAATGGTTTCATGGCTATCAACATTCGCGAAACTTAAGCCTTTCATATTTAAAGACGATTTGAACAAGTAAACACCAGTGAATATGATGGGGAGATTGATAAACTTGTCATTGTTGGTGTTGGCGATATCAATGATAACTCCAAATAATCCTTTTAAAACAGCTGGTGCTTTTAGTATAATCGGATACCTCGTAACGGTAACTATCATACCCAGAGTAGGTAACTCGTTTATTAAAATAGGATTGAAAGGTAGAGACATGTCAAAACTGGGAAACCCCCCTGAAATCCCTGAAACAATGGGGGTAGTTAGTGCTATCACCTACTTGTTCTTGATGTTTGGAATGATTCCTTTTGTGTTTTTCAAGTATTTGGTGTCGTACCTGAATTTGGCTAATGATGCTTATCAGACTAATAATTACTTGGAACAATATGAATCTATTGATGATACAAAGCTTTTTCCTCATAATAAGTTATCCCAGTATTTAAGTGCTATCATTTGTTTACAAGGAACCATCTTATTGGGATTATTTGATGATTTATTCGATATAAGATGGAGACACAAATTCTTTTTACCTGCAGTTGCATCTTTACCTTTATTAATCGTTTATTACGTTGATTTTAGTGTTACCTCAATTGTTATCCCATCATTCGTCACATCCCACATTCCTTTTGGTTTAGGTGATGTTCTATTATCAATTTTGAATGAAGTTGTCAGATTAGGTAATCATGCAGCCACTTATGTTACTGGACTTTCTTTCAATACTTTGTCCACTGACTTCCTTGTACCTAAAGATGATCCTAAATTATTAGATTTAGGGATTTTCTATTATATTTATATGTCAGCCATTTCAATTTTCTGTCCTAATTCCATCAACATTTTAGCAGGTATAAATGGTTTAGAAGTTGGTCAATCGGTGGTTCTCTCCATTATCTTTTTATTGAATGATTTTTGTTATTTGTTCACTTTAGATTCTAATAGTGCAGCTTATGATTCCCATTTGTTTTCAATGATCTTTTTAGTTCCATTCTTAGGTGTAAGTTTAGGATTATTGAGATTCAATTGGTTCCCATCAAAAGTTTTCGTGGGTGACACTTACTGCTATTTCAGTGGAATGGTATTTGCTCAAGTTGGGATCTTGGGTCATTTCTCCAAAACTTTATTGATCTTCTTCTTACCTCAGATCATCAATTTCATCTACTCAGTTCCTCAATTATTCCACATTGTTCCTTGTCCTAGACACAGATTACCCAAATATAACGCCAAAGATAATTTGATGTATCCCAGTTATGGAGAAATATCTGCATTGTCAGGAAAGAAGTTAGCATCAGCCACTTTCTTACTCAAAACTTTTTCATTCTTCAAATTCATCGATTTGAAAAAGGACCCTCAAGGTAATATCACCGAATTCTCCAATATGACCATTATAAACTTGAATCTTGTATGGTTTGGTCCTTTAAGAGAAGATACCTTATGTATGTTAATCCTTTCCCAACAACTAGTCCTAGGTGTCACCATGATCTTAGTTAGACACACCATTGGTCCATGGTTATTTGGTTATGATAACCTTACATTTAGAATTAAATAATCACCTTTTAAATAGAACTCTTTTTATTATAGTATATACACGGTTCACACCCGTACACCCAGTTAAGTCCATTGATCCCTTTTTGGTGCGGTGCGATCGCACAGCTTTAGTGATCATTTTCGAATCATAAATCTCAAACAACTGAAATAATTATGGCCGGTCCTCCTCCTCCACCTCCACCCCCTCCTCCTGCCGGTGGGTTTGGTGGTCCTCCTCCTCCTCCACCAATGCCTAATTTAGGCGGTGGTAATTCAATGCCTTCACCTCCTGCTGTTACTCCTGGAAGAGATGCTCTTTTAGGTGATATCAGAAAAGGTATGAAATTAAAGAAAGCTACCACAATTGATAAATCCAAGCCAATCATAGATTCGAAGACCGCTGCTTCTGTGTCTACAGGTCCTCCACAGGGTGCTCCAGTGGGTGGGATGGGAGCATCTTCGCCACCTCCGATGGGTGGTCCTCCTCAGTTAGGTGATATATTTGCTGGTGGAATGCCCAAATTGAAGTCAACAAAAGATAATAGATCGGGTAAGATACCTTCTTCTGCTCCCTCCATTCCAGGAATGACTCAATCCACACCATCACTTCCTAGTGCTAGACCCCCCTCAAAAGTTGCTCAAGCAATTCCTCCTGTTTCATTACCCCCAACACCTCCATCAGTACCACCAACTGCACCTCCAATGCCTAATTCAAGACCTAATAAAGCTCCATCAGCTCCTCCATTACCTACTGGTGGGCCTCCTCCAATACCTTCAAGTGCTCCGCCTGCTCCAAGTCTAGAAGTACCAAAAATGCCACCATCAAGACCAAAGAAATCCGGACATTTAAAGAACAGTTCAATATCATCTTCCAAATCATTCGAGGATCCTCCAACTGTCCCTTCAGGTCCCCCTCCTGTTCCAAGTTTCGGAGCTCCTCCCCCTCCTCCATTACCCACAGGAGTACCACCAGCACCTTCCACACCTTCGGCTCCACCTCCACCTCCCCCAATGCCTTCCTTTGCTCCTTCTGCAACTTCAACGCCAATACCACCGCCACCTCCTCCACCTTCTCATACTGATACTCCTGCAAGCAGCTCCCCAAATCCTATGGCGGGTGGTTTACCCTTTTTAGCACAAATTAACGCCAGAAGAAATGAAACCTTTGTGGTAGACGATTCGTCTGTGGCCTCATCTGGTCCTTCTAGGAATCAGACTCCTATGGAAGCGCCATTATCAGACAGAGCTCCTCCAGCTCCCAAATTACCAACATCCTCAATACCTCAAATACCTAATGGTTTTCCACCGGCTCCGAAAAGCAATGCTTCAATCCCAGCACCTCCAAAACTACCCACCATGGCACCTCCTGTACCTTCAATGCCTACTTCTATTCCACCAGCACCCAAGGTACCTTCAATCCCTAAGGTAACGGCACCTCCTATTCCTGTATTTGGTGCACCAATGCCTTCACAACAAGATGATGATAGTTCAGGTTCTGGATTCGAAACTGACTCAGAAGATGAGCAAATTCAAACCCCAGTGCCTGTTATACCTGTTGCTCCTCCTACTTTACCACCAACTCCTCCATCAGTTCCAACTCCTCCTGGTCCACCTTCAATGCCACATTCAGTTCCTCCTCCACCTCCATCAGTTCCAAATTCATTACCTCCAGCTCCAAGCACATTACCCCCAACCCCTTCTGCCCCAACTCCATCTGCATCTGCTTTCGAGAGAAAACCATATAAAAAGGCAGCACCTCCACCTGCACCTCCAAGCAACACCTCCAATCTTCAACAACAACAGCAGTCAGGTGAGTCGTTAAGAAAAATATCAGCACTGGCCTACACCATCAATACTTCAGGAAGAAATGGAAACGGTGGAGCCAGTCACATAAAAATCGAAGATTCTAGTAGATTCAAATTTTCCAACGCTAAAGCCATACCTCATCCTCGTAGGTTCGATGCTGATAGAGTTAAGCTTTATCCTAGTGGTAGAGGCTCATCAGTCCCCTTGGATTTATCTGCGTTTGATTAATACACAAAATACTATTTACATATCTATTGAACTCTCAGGATCCCAAACCTGTACTACATTATCGTAGAAAGAACAAGTAGTGACAATGTTATCTTTCCAATCCCCACCATAACACATACTTTCATGATCTCTTTTGAAATATCTAGTCACTTCGAATTTATCGTCCTTGATATCTACAATTCTAGCTCCATCGTACATACAACAAGCCAATACTCTATTGTCAGTGTTTGAAGGTATAAGTCTCCAAACTCCACCCCCCAAGTTTTCCTGTTGAAGAGTCTTAGGCAACCACCCTGTCATTAAGCTAGGGTTTTGAGGATCCATAAGTCTTAAATCCATAATTCTCAAGTTATCATCATAAGACCCCGTCCACAATTGATTTGGATTGTTACTATTCCAAGTTGGTTTGGCAGAAAGTATGGAAACCACCCCTGCATCGTGAAATCTAGGTCCGGTTTGCCAAATCATTTCTTGGGTTCTTAAATCATGAGCTATCATTTTAGAATCATCACCACCAGTGAAAACCACATTAGACATTTCACCCAATTCACCAAACTCACTGATCCAGCATTCCAAGTCATGGCGGGTTGGTAGTTCTCCAAAAGTTCCATCATTCAAGTCCAATATCGATATCGATCCATCAGTACATGTTGCAACCACCTTATCATCTCTAAAATTCACTGAGGTGACAGTATCTTCGAACATATGAAAGTCATTGATCTGTGTGAGCTCCAAGTCTTCAACTTCAAACTTCCAAAGTACAACTTTTCCATCCGAATGAGCTGTGGCAACTCTGTCTCCTTGGATTTTCAAATCCAAGATAGCTGATGTATCAATACTTTTAACTAACTGGGGTTCATCCTTGTGCTTGTAGATATCTATGGTTCCAAACTTCTTACCTTCTTCAAGTTTGTATGTTGATATAAAAAGAATCGTAGGGTCTTGTGGGTAATACTTCACACAACATGGTGGTAATATCGTCTTAAATACCAGTAATCTCTCACACAGTTTCATAATAGGATGCGATGCGAAAGTATTTGATCCATGGTCCAAGTGCTCAAGCATCCTCTCTACCGAATCTGCACAATGGTTAGAAGAGGAAGATATGGTTCGAAGAGATGGTCCGAAGAGATTTAGGAGATAATGGAAGTAAGAAGCTGGTAGGTGATGAGGCAAAAAACTAGCTTCTCTTGCTCAGGAAGTTATTCCAAAACGTTTCGATCTTCTTTCTAACCGATGGCCCTAACCACAAAAGATTTGGGGAATTCAATTGACTTGAGATAGCCTGATCTGTGGTATTCCAAGCCAAACCAGCTTGCTCAACAACTCGAGTAACACATCTACACTTTAACTACTCGCGATATTCTGCGAAATTTTCACCATGATGAATCTTTATCAAAGATGGATGGCCTTGTCTTTCCAGAGTAGATTGTACATCAGTACGTCCATGATGGTCATGGCATTTGCTAGTGACTATGTATTGACGAAGATGGAAGATGAAGTTGATGAAAGGAAGAAGATTGTTGAGGAATCTTAGTCTGAGAGATCAAGTTCGAAATGAGACCAAGAGATCTAGCTAACCGTTGGACACCCGATTTCACCGAATTCATAGATGTTCACAGAAAGAAGAGAGTGCAATAAAACCACTTAATATATAAACTAAAGATAACCCTTACTAACAAAATCCTTTCTAATTGAAGAGATGAACTCTAAGAATTTGGCAGGATTGGAATCAATACCTCTGGAATAAACGAATCTTGAAGCTAAATGACAAGCAAAAAGTGCTTTCAAGTAAGTTTCTGGAACTCTTAACAAGATCTTTTCAATACCAATTTCATTCAATAACAAATCTGGTAAAGAATCTAATAACACAGCATTTCTAAATTTCTTATCATCATTCCATAACTCATTTGAATTGGCCAATTCGTCAGCTAACTTATTGATAGTTACAGATAACTTATCTGATAATTCAGTAAACGTTATACCGGTTGATTTATTTAAAGCCCATAAAGATTCAAATTCTAATTGGGCATTATTAACGATGATTTTTTGAACTTGTTTAACATATTCTTGATAGAATTTTGGTACAGTACCATCAGATCCTACACACATGTGTGATAAGAATCCCTTATCATCAAATGATAAAGCAGCTAATACTTCTAATGATGAAGATGTCACACCTCCTTTGTTAGTGGAAGCATCTTTGAAAATTACACAACCAGCATGTTCTAAGATTAATTTGGCTGATTGAGTGATGAACAAATTGGCTCCTTCAACGATATATGGAATGATAGACTTGCCGGTTTTTTGATCAATTAATTCATGGACATTGTTAGTATCAATGGCTGAAGGTCTACCACCACAAGGAACGAATAAATCAATGGCATCGTTATCTAAAACTTCACCAACTTTCAAATGGAAAGTGTTTCTGAAACTGACACCACTGGTGACAACGGTTCCATTAGGTAACTCCTTATCAACGTCATCAACCAATACAACAAAACCTGTTGATGATAATTTGGATGTGTCATAATGATCAATCATCTTTCTTTCTTTAGCTAATCTGATCAATTCAGCTTTATCCAAACCATTAACATCAGCAATAACCCCTGATCCATCAACTATAGCAACATATTTTTCGTCTCTAGACAATAAAATTTCATTACTACCTAAATCACCGTCTGGTCCACCTGTTTGAATTTTTCTGATTTTGGCATTATCTATACCTAATTGTTCATAGATTTTGTTGACATAAGCTCTAACAGATAAACTAGTCATACCATATTCATCATGTGGAATACCACCAATTTCTGGAGATTTACCAGTAGTGAAAGATCTCCACCAAGGAGCTCCTCTAGCTCTGGCATGTAATGTTGCCCAATCAACATACCCAGCAGTACCTTCATCAGGACCCAAGAATAAAATTTCAGGCTTGTTATATAAATCAACATAGTTATCCTTCACACCAGGAATATTTTGTTTTAATAATAAATCGATCAAAGAATCAATATATTTTTCAAAATTGGCTTGAGGTCTATCTTGAGCCATACCAGGATCTAATAAGATAACCCCTTTGGATCCACCTTCAGGAATATCTTTATTCTTACGTTGTTGGGTACTTGCTAAGTTATAATTTTCATCAAATAAATTACGAACATTGACATTATAAGCATCTACAGATCTTGACTTGACAATTCTTATACCACCTCTTGCAATATCTCTGAATCTGATATGGAAACCTCTGAATTCACTTCCAACAATGAAGAACATACCGAAAGGAATTTCAGGATATTCAGTTGATGGTAAAAATGAAGGATTCAATCTGAATGATAACGCAACTTTAGTTGAAGTATAAAAGTTGGTCTTCAAGATGGATTTATTGAAAACATAAAGGGCTCTTAAAACTAAAACATCGTGTTCGTTTTGAGAACATTCTCTGTTTAAGATTTTTTCAAATTCTTCTTCATTAATGAAAGGTGTAATTTGACTGATTCTTTGATAACTCAAAGTCTTTTCCATAGAACTTCTAATATAATGAATATCAGCAAAATTTCTATATAATTTCTTAACAATATCAATTCTGTTTTGGAAAACTTCTTGAATAAAGTTTTGAGTATAAGTTTCTGATCTTAATCTTTTCTTCAAAGAACTTAAAACTTCAGCATGTTGAATTGATTTTGAAGGATCCAATAATGAAGATAATTTAGTATATTCTGGACCTAAACGATTCAAAAAATGAGTTACAAATATAACCCCACAATGAGCATAAATACTTTCTTGAATTGAAAATTTACCATTAACGAAAATATCATGGAAATAATTATGTGGAATAGTATATAATAAGGAAGCTTCTTTGATAACTTGATAGATGGATAAATCTACAGGATTCTTCCTATTGTTGGAATTGATATACATGGAAATTATAGTAACACCATTACTAAATTGTTCAACATATTTTCTTGAAATTTTCAAATTATAATAATTAGTCAAATCGGATAAAGCACTATTATATCTTGGAGCTGATTTTTGTCTGAAACCAATAATAACTCTTACTTCTTCAGAATCTT
The DNA here is from genome assembly GCA_943733655.1 of Yamadazyma jaroonii. Lineage (NCBI taxonomy): Eukaryota > Fungi > Ascomycota > Pichiomycetes > Serinales > Debaryomycetaceae > Yamadazyma > Yamadazyma jaroonii. The sequence continues at coordinate 89,613 of CALSDN010000017.1, forward strand.
CAACAGGATAATGTCTAATAACAGGACCAGTGGTTTGTAAGACATTATTAATAATTTCTTGATACAAATTTTTAGTGTTCTTTGAAGCAATCTTCAAAAAAGTTGAATCACCGATTTTTTCAATTTCATTGGATTTGGAGATTTTGTTGTAAGTATTCTTGTAAATGAAATAACATTTAATTAATTGATTTTTCAAACTTTCAGGGTTCTTTTCAAAAATCCCTGACAATAACGCATCAGATCTAAAATTTAATTCAGTTTGGAAAAATTCAGCTCTGTAAGAATTTTCAATAGAATTTGAAGGATCAATGTATTTATCATCAATGATTTTTTCAAAATTAACACTACTTGAAGAAGAATTCGAAGTTTGGAAATAAACAGCATGATCCTCAGCTTCACGTTTATATTGAATTAACGTGTTATCGGAAGAATTTTGATCTAAATTAGCAAAAGCTTGAACCTTAGATGAATATAATGAATGAATATGATTAGCAATACCTTGAGGAGATTCTCTAGCAAAGAAAACATCATCAATACCTAAACATTCATAGAACCATTTAGTTTCTGATTCAATTAATGATTCAGGAATGAAACCAGTATTATCCAAGATATCCAAAACTTGTTCAAATTGATCTTTCTTACCGCTAAATGGATTACTTACATAATCTCTGGTACTTAAAGATGAGTTAATTGATGAAGAATTGGAAGGTTCCCTCTTCAAACTTAAATGTTGCAAGTCTTGATCTAATGACATGATAAAAGTTTAATGGAAGTTTTTGATTATTCGAACTATCGAATGTTTTAATATCAATTCAATTGTGGTATCTACCAATCTATTGAATTGCTTAAAAAACTAAACTAAGCGCCAGGAAGTTGAATATTTATAGAAAGGTCTGTTCCAAAAGTGTATAATTGATAATAACTAGATACAGGAAACTTCTAAATTAGAACGAGTCCAAATGTCGTGGGGCAAGAGGATGTCGCCTTAAATTTCTAGTTTAAGATGATTTATATTGCTAGTGGAAGTTTGTGGCGATAAAGTACAAGCATTTGGAGGTATAAGGGGGATGCCAGGGTTGAATTGTGGGGAGGTTGGGAGTGTTGGTGAAATGTTGTGGTTGCTGGAATTAGGTGATTGTTGTGTAAGTTGTTGTGTAAACTGTGGGAGATATTCTCGGTGATATTTTCCCGAAGTCACCTCTGCCCGGTAATCGAAGGACGATAAAATGGTTGGAAAGCTAGGATGAAGAGGCTTGTATATTGTAAGACATTTCAACAGTCATTGAATAAGAACTTTGACTGACCTTTTCAAGTCACTTAAAACCTTTGCCCCAGATTCAACCGTTTATTGATATTTCCATTTTTGGTCATCACTTACCCCAGATTTCATTTATTCCGAAATTTTCAAGCTAACGGTTTGGTCCCCTCCCTTTGTTGATATTTCCATCAAGTCCGGGATTCTGGAAACTTGTGGAAATGTCTTGGGGGGTCTGGAATCAACGGACGAACGGTAGGTTCTTTTCAATGATAGTAGACGTGTAGAAAGATTTTATAATCTATTATATATTATTGAGGTGATTGAAGATCACATAATTTGGAGAGTGCTCACTATTGGCGCACTACAGGTAGTCTACCAACCGTGATCAAATAACATAGAAACTGATTCACCATTATGGATTCTTCTGATGGATTCGGCTAAGATTCTTGAGACATCTAATACCTCTAATTTATCGCCTAAAGACTGTGAATGTTCAATTTGTGGTACAGTATTAGTAGTAATGATTTTATCGATAGATGATTTACTCAATCTATTAACTGCATCTCCACTGAAAATTCCATGAGTTACCAAAGCATAAACTTTTGAAGCTCCTTGGTCTTTCAATAATTTGGCAGCTCGTGTTATAGTATATGAAGTATCAACCAAATCATCAACTAAAACACATACTTTGTCTTTAACATCACCAACCAACATAGTTGTTGCAACCATACCACTATTATTGATCAAATTGATTGAACTACTTGAATGCATTAAGGGAGTAGCGCTATTAGAACTATTGCTTCCTGGTGGGGTTTTGGAGATTTTAGCCCTTCTTTCTTTATGAATCAAAGCAAATGAACAACCTAAAGAATCGGCAATACTGGTAGCTCTTTTAGCTCCTCCACTATCAGGACTTACTATAACACATTCTTGATAATTTGGTATATAGTCAATAATATATCTTTTCAACAATGGTTTACTGTACAAATTGTCGACTGGGATATTGAAGAATCCTTGGAATTGAGGATCATGTAAATCCATAGTTATACACCTATCAGCACCTGCGGTAACTAATAAATTAGCGATTAATGTACCGTTTTGAGCTATCCATTGTTTATAACCACTTTCAGTCTTACCAAATATATCTACTGATGGTAATTTATTAGTTTGAAGACTAACTGAAGCAGAATTTGTTATTATTGAAGTAGTTTTGAATCCACCAATAGCTCTGTTAATTAAATTATTTGAAGCTGAAGTAGCACCTGAAGCAGGATTTTCTAAATTTAACGGAGGTGGTACATTACTGAAAATATCCCCATTTTCGAATTTCATAGGTCTTGGAGTCCCAGGAGCCGATTCAAAAGTATATTTATCTTTTTTAACTGCCATAGATGGAGCACCTGTTAAACTTGCAGCATGAGGTACGTCTGGTTGTCTGGAATAAGGAAATAATGGTAAAACAGCTGTAACCCTTTTAGCACTGGCAGTCTTACAAGCAGCTATAGTGATCAATAATTCCATAAAATTATCATTAACCTCTCCACATCCACTTTGTATAATGAAGACATCTTTTTCTCTTACACTATCTCTGATTTCGATCGATGTTTCACCATTACTGAATTTCTTGCTATCAACAATCCCTTGTTCGACAGTTAAATGTCTACATATAGACTTGGTTAAGTTGGGATGACTGGATCCTCCTAAAACTATTATATCTCTCATGGTGATGAGATTTAATTTCGCACTTGGAGATGTTTTAACGAAGGAACCTCCGTGGAAAGACACATCCGTGGAAGGATCTCCCCGAAATGGGTTCCCCTGTGCATGAAGAAAAACTGTCAGCTGAAACCTCAACACAGAATAATATATATTTTTAATATCGTATATCATAAGAACCTGATTGTGTGGAGTATTTGACCCATTTGACTGTTTTATAATTAGCTTTATCAATTCTCAAATAGTTGACTGACAATCCTGAACATGAGAACATGTCGATGACGAAATCTAACTTTATTGGTGGCCTTGACCAATTGATCAATCTATTACCCTCTAATTCCGTTAGTTCCACTTCGGCGGTCAACACATATTCATTGTCACCAAACATTTTATTAAATTTCCAAACAAGAACGTTATCTTCCGGGTGAAATTTGGTTTTCCCATGTGTGGTAGATGCATAATGTTTTAATACTCCATTTGGAGTAGGAATTTTGATTTGAACGTTTGTTGATGATGTTTTTGATGGGAACAAAGATTTTATCAGTAGTTTATATTGAACTTTCCTTGACCCAAATTGTTGGACTTGAGCAGTAACCTTGAAAGGTAAGTTGATACTCAGTCTACAATTATATGACATGAGTTGGAATTCTCCGTCTGGGGGTATGAATTGTATAACTCTTTGTTCAGTGAATTTGTCTAACTCCACACATTGATGGAATTTACAATCTTCAAGAACCACAGAATCAGAATTGCCATCGTTTTCTTTCCCTGGTAATCCATTTAAGACCAAATCGTCATTATTAAGACCGAACTTACATTCTGGCATACCACTCAAATGAGTTTTCATCATAATTTTTCCATCCACATAAGACCTCAAGATCTCCGATTGTTCATTAGTCAATACATTAATTTTCTCTTCCACATTCAAAAATATTTCATTTCTTCTATATTTGATTCCTTGGGGTCTCCAAGTTATGGTTGATAATGCTTTATTCAAAATTTCATTACTTTTATTATTATGATTCAAAACGTACGACAGTCCATTAGATTTCCTTCTGATGAGTTTGGTTTCACCAATAGTAGCATTGGGTAAAATGCTTTTGATGTATCCTGGTTCCAAATTGATTGGATAGCCGAATTGAACAATTTCGTCCAATATTTGGTATATTTGAAAGAAGTTATTTATGATATTTTCATCATTTATCTCTGCAACCATCATTTTCAAGATGTTTTCAAACTTATAGATGAACTCGAGAATGGTAGAACAGTCCTGATTGGATCTTGTTACTGCAACGATCCATAATTTACCGGATTTTATATAGACAAACGATGTTGAACCTAAGGTTAAGATGGGAGATCGTACTTCTTTGGAATTACCTAATTTGTTATTCGAATTGATCACCTGAATTCTGAATACATCTGAGACATTCCTCTTGATTCCTTCTTTATATATCTTGGACATCAAAACATCCCCCTTGCCATCGAATATGAATAATCCTGAAATCATTATAATTCACTGTCAACGCGAGATCCAGTCTTTGCGAGATCAGTGAGCGTTCGGCTGCAAAATTTGTTCCGATTTGTATGTAATCTATAAAGAAATCTATAAAGTCTAGTTTACATTTAATTCGTTTCTTGTCTTCTTGGAATGTCCAGATTTCCTATTGTGATTGTTTTTCTTGTTCAGAGGAGTCTTCTTGACTTCTTTCTTTTCGGGTTTCTTTTCTTCTTTCTTATTGTTTTTGATATCTTTCTTGATAGGTTCTTTTTCCTTCGTTGCCGTTGTTATATTCTCATCAGATACTTCTTGACCACTTACCGGTTCTTTTCTCGTCCTATTAGGATTACCATCTCCGAACAAATAGTTTTCTTCAAGTAACTTATATCTCCTTGGTGATTTCAATAATTGTTTGAACCATCCTTCGAGTTGTTCATCACTCCATTTAGTCTGTTTCTTTAATAATGTTCTATGACTAGATTTTCTGCTAGTCTTTTCGAATGGTTCGTTTCCGTCTTTTTTGAATACGCTGAACAAGAATAATTCTTCATTTGAAAATGCCTTTTGTATTGGGGTGGTAGCACCTCCCTCTTCCACTACCCCTGCATCTTGAACATCATAAGTATCATCTGGTTCATCATCAGACTCTTGCATCATTCTCAATGCTGCTACCAAAGTTCTCTCTTTGAGTGATTTTGTGTCTAGAGTTTTCTTTGACAATTTAGTGTAACTTAATTTTTCTGAATCGAATCTGGCACTTTCACTCTCAGTGGGTTTGAGTATTTCTGTTTGTTTCAATTCTTCGGGTTCTTCTTCAATGAATTTGATCACTTCTGGGTTTTCTAAAAGAATATTCGTGACTTTCTCTACATTCAAATCATTATCAATTAGGATGGTTTTAGCTTTACCTATGGTTAAATCTGGGAAAATTCCAACCAAGGTATCGATATCCTCTTGTTTCACAACCTTCACATCCTCCAATCCGTTCAATAGATGGGGAATCTTTTCATGGATAGGGATTAACTCATTGAATTCCTCCGATATAACTATAGAAGTAAATAATGGACATGATATCATGGATGATGTTTTGGTGATCTTGAGGTCATTCAACAATTTACTTATTTGCGTAGCAGGTAATGAGATCAATGATATGACCATTATTTCTGATGATATCTTATGGTGGATACCTCTCCCATTGGCAAATAGTTTTTCGAGAATTTCGATCCAATTTTTATCAACGAACTTTTCAACAAATTCGATAGACTTCTTCTTGTTGATTGATTTTTTGATTTCACCCCCTTTTAAATCAACAGTTGTACTCTTATTGATACTCTGACCCAACAATTGAGATAATATGGTTAAGTCATCGGAGGTGAAGTTGCCATTCATGATTTTCTTCTGTAAGTAAGTATGCACGGAAGATATTGAACTGATCTTACCAGATTTCTTATTATCGTTTAATTTGGATTTATAGGATCCATCCACTAATCCTCTTACTGTCGATTGGTTACCATCAATATAAATACCAATAAAATACCAAATGGATTCCCCAATTAGATTCAATTTCAATATGCTATAAGTTTTGATGAAGTGGAACACCACTTCTTTTAGAATTCTTTCATTCTCTCTTATATCAGGATTTATGGCTCCAAGGGAGAAAATCTTAGACTTCTCCCCGTATATTTCGAATAAGTAATTTTTCAAGAATTGGAATAACTGTTGTTTGGACTTGATACTCAAATATTGAAAGTTGTCATTAATTAGATAGCTGAATAACTTGATATATGATTCAAGAAGATGCACCCAAATTACAGGATCCTTGTCGATTAGCGAGGATCTGAGGGTGAATGGTGGAAAACTAGGTATTTGAATAGAAACCTCTTCACTCATACTTTGCGACTAAATTTCTCACTATCTTCATGTTTGGGTGAAATCAGCAAAGAGATTGATTTGACGAAGAAGGGACGTGTGATAAACAAGTCACATCTCGCCTGAGTGATTGAGTGGATAAGCCAGAGGTGGGCAGCCAAATGATCCTGGATCAAATTTTTACTCTGGTTGTAATTTCTATGCGTAGATATCTATGTTGGGAATTATATAAATGCTGGTTTTCAGTCCCATTTACCACCCTTAACTATAGAGAATACTCAGACATGGATGGTTTAAATTCAAGGTACCTGCAATTTACATTATTCAACTGGACTGGGCAATTCATTCTTTTTGGGCAATTATTACTCATAAATTTTAATTATCTTTTCCAGCTCCTACAAATGTATCTGGCAATGGCACTAATGGAAGCAGAGCTATGGGTCTTGATACACCTTTGTAGATTGAAACATGAGATAGATGTTATTTGGTTATTTATGAGCTTGCAATGCTACCTCCTTTACTCGACACTAAAGCCAATGTGAGATAATCAGTAAATCTAACAATTCTGAGAGTAACTAATTGCATAAACGACTAACCCTGACTCCAATCTATAAATTGAATCACTACTTCCATATTTTCCACTTTTTACGTTTTTTGTATCTTTTTTTCTTTTATTTTTTGATACTGTTTTGTCACTTCCAGGAACATTACAAATTGTGAAAATCGCAGAATGGCTGCAAAATATTATAAATACAAAAAAATCATTTCCAGCTAAAAAAAAGTACTTAAAAATCACGCAAAAATCATCACATACTAATATCACTAGTATGAACCTGCTTATCAAATTATAGAGCATTTGAGAGAATATCGGCTAAATCCTTATGGGAGGTCTCCTGACTCATTGCTCATTTTTCATTACAAACTTTCAACCACATCTACATCCACACAAATGAACAATAAACAAACATTCTGACCATATCATTATCAACCTGGTTATAATACGATTCACTCTACATCTTCCTCTAGTCATCTAGCTTCAGGGTCCCCAGATTTTGACTCTCATTAATTAATGTGACTCAGACACGATGGGTAAAAGAAAAAATCGAGGAAAGTGAATTTTTTGGATAACGGATTTGTTCGTTCAAACAAACATTTTATAAACTTAACAAGACTTTGAAAATCTTGTTGGAAAACTTATAGAATCAAAGTTATATAAATTAGAAATGTGTGACGTTGTTTTAGGATCACAATGGGGTGATGAAGGTAAAGGAAAATTAGTTGACATTTTATGTGAAGATATTGATGTTTGTGCAAGATGTCAAGGTGGAAATAATGCTGGTCATACTATTGTTGTTGGTGATGTCAAATACGATTTCCATTTATTGCCTTCAGGTTTAGTTAATCCTAAATGTTTGAATTTGATTGGTTCAGGAGTTGTTGTCCATGTTCCATCTTTATTTGAAGAATTGGAAAATTTAGAAAAGAAAGGATTATACTGTAGAGATAGATTATTCATCTCTTCAAGATGTCATTTAGTTTTTGATTTCCATCAAAGAACCGATAAATTAAAAGAAGCTGAATTATCGACTACCAAAAAATCTATCGGAACTACTGGTAAAGGTATTGGTCCAACTTATTCAACCAAAGCTTCAAGATCAGGTATTAGAGTTCATCACTTGGTTAGTGAAGATCCTCAAGCTTGGGAAGAATTTAAAACTAGATATCACAGATTAGTTGAAAGTAGATATAAAAGATATGGTGAATTCGATTATGATGTTGAAGCTGAATTAGCTCAATACGAAAAATACCGTGAATTATTAAGACCTTTCGTTGTCGATGCTGTTGATTTCATTCACAAATCTATTGCTGATAAGAAAAGAATTTTAGTCGAAGGTGCTAATGCTTTAATGTTGGATTTAGATTACGGTACTTACCCATATGTTACCTCTTCAGCTACTGGTATTGGTGGTGTTTTGACTGGTTTAGGTATTCCTCCAAGAAACGTTAATAATGTTTACGGGGTCGTTAAAGCTTACACTACTAGAGTTGGTGAAGGTCCATTCCCAACTGAACAATTAAATGAAGATGGTGAAACTTTACAAACTGTTGGTGCTGAATTCGGTGTCACCACCGGTAGAAAGAGAAGATGTGGTTGGTTAGATTTAGTTGTTTTAAAATATTCTTGTTTGATTAATGGTTACACTGATTTAAACATTACTAAATTAGATGTTTTAGATCAATTCAAAGAAATCAAAGTTGGTATTTCTTACAGTTATAATGGTGAAAAATTATCATCATTCCCTGAAGATTTAACCAAATTAGGTAAAGTTGATGTTGAATATGTTACTTTACCAGGTTGGAATGAAGATATCACTAAAATCAAAAATTTCGATGATTTACCAGAAAATGCTAAGAAATATTTGAAATTTATTGAAGATTTTGTTAATGTTCCAATTAAATGGGTTGGTACTGGTCCAGGTCGTGATTCAATGTTAAAGAAAAATTAGATTAATATATAACGTTTTTTAACTGTGTTGTCTCTTTCCACACTGAAACTTTTTTTTTTTCGCGGTTGCAACATGGAAGGTGTATTGATATCGCTAGACATTCTATCGAAGGTATATTCTTCATTATGTATGATAATTCCAGATTGTGATGAAACTTATAACTATTGGGATCCTTTGAATCTTCTCGTTAGAGGATTTGGGAAACAAACCTGGGAATATTCTCCAGAGTTTGCCATTAGATCATATTCTTACCTATTGCCATATTATATTATTTCATATCCCGTAAACTATATTGTTAAAGAATGGGGACTTCCAAGTTATTACATTTTCTATTTTATTAGATTTGTACTCAATGGATTCACAGTCTATTCAGAATTAAAATTGTATTATTCATTAAAGAAAACATTCCCAAATTCGAGTAATTGGTATTTGTTCTTGACAGCTATTGCTACAGGAATGTCCCATGCCGGTGTTGCATTATTACCTTCATCATTTGCTATGCAGTGTGTTACCATGTCCATTTCTTATGCATTAAAAGAATTCTCCATTGGAAATGCTGTTGGTTCATTGACTTGGATAATGATTGGAGGTTTATTCGGATGGCCTTTCGTTTTAGCTTTGGCTGTACCTTATGGTTTATACACTTTATTACATTATAAACAATTGAGTAGTGTAATCATAAGGTGCATAGTGAATTTATCGAGTATTGTGGCCGTTATTGTTACTATCGATTCATTCTTCTATAAGAAACTCGCATTTATACCTTTAAATATTGTGTTATATAATGTATTTGGAGGTGAAGGTGAAGGCCCAGAAATTTTTGGTGTTGAACCTTTTAGTTATTATATACTTAATTTGGCGTTGAATTTCAACGTAGTGGCAATATTCGGATTCATAGGACTTGTTGACTTTTCAGGTAAGAAATGGGCCATCAATTTACCATTGATTTTGTGGTGCTTGATATTTGGTAGTCAACCACACAAAGAAGAAAGATTCTTGTATCCAATTTATTCATTAATCATTGCCAATGCGGCTGTGGCTTTGGGTGGATTATATACCTTTGTTGATGGATTATTAGAGAATATCAATGCCAGAATCATCAGTAAAATTTCAAAAGTCCTAGTAGTATTCTTGATTTCCTCCATTTCCTTCTTAAGAACCGTTAATTTGGTAGAAAATTATAGTACCCCACTAGTAGTATCCAAAGAATTAGCTCATCTTGAAGGGGGAAATGTTTGTATTGGTAGAGAGTGGTATCATTTTCCAACATCATTCTTTCTTAATAATGATCAAAGATTGAAGTATATTAAATCTGGATTCGATGGATTATTACCAGGAGATTTCAAAGAAGGAGAACCACTTTTTGATGTTACTAGTTTCACCCCTGAAGGTTTCAATAACAAAAACATGTTTTCTGAAACCACCATAATACCATTTGAACAATGTGATTACTACATAGATAATTCAGGTAAAACTAATGGTATAGAGCCAGACTTCACCAATGAACCCAAAGATTGGGAAAGAGTTACATGTAAAAAAATCATCAATCCTGATGGTAATCATGGTATTGGAAGATTGATTTATATTCCTCCAATATTACGGACATTTATTCCTTATAATGTTGATTATATGGAATTTTGTCTTTATAAAAAACATATATAAACGAAATTTTTTGTCTTTTCTCTGCCGGTAATATACTCAAAATCCAGACCACTTTTACAACACGTACCTAACCATCAACCACATGAGATCAGATGAAGATGTCATAATATAGGACTGGTGTTTCAAGTTCTCCTGAACTCATTCCTCGTGCACGGTAAACATCGTTATTAATAACGATTCTCATGCACGAAGTATAACATCAAAATTTACGTCATCAATAAATTCAAGATTAAGCGAGGTTTTAGTATGAGATAGAACGATGATGGCTCATAATAAGATTTAAATGGTCGAAGGGGGCAAAGTCCTTCAAAAACCTAAAAATCCTTAAAATCGGAAAGTTGATAATCCGCAGACTCATGTGAAAGATGATGTAGCTCTATGTCACTGAACTTTAAAGTTAAACCTGCGTCAATGAGGAGATAGATATGCAATTTTGTTTATTAAACCATACAGAAATGAGTGTAAAGGGGAATCAAAAAGGTTTATAAATCATCATCAAAGTAATCATTAAGAGCTTTTCTTGAACTATCAAAACCTGATCTGGCATGTTTTAAAGCATCTTTTATTAGTTCAACCCAATAATCATCTGAATCAATAACAATATCTTCATTATTTAATTCAAAATTGTCAAAATTGTTCTTATGACCGTAATTCTGAATTCTTTCACATTGTGACGATATCTTGTTTAATCCTAAAGCAGCAGCTGAACCTTTTAAATAATGACCTAAACCACTTAACTTATCTAAGTTTTTTTCTTCTAAATTTTCATCAATTTCATCAAAAGTTTCTAGTACTTGGTCAACGAATGTTTTAAATAAGGATTTTGAAAAACCTTCTTCATCTTCATCCATTGCGATTAATTCACTAAATACTGGCCATTCTACTAATCCTGACTCTTGTAATTGTTGTTTCTTATCAGGCATTTTTATGTGGATTTGTGATTATAATAAGTGTTAAATTAAACGATAGTGTTGAAGTTATGTTACGGGTAATTCAAGTTTGAATGTATGATTTTGTTTTTTAATCTATTGGAATCTAAAGAACTAAATGCACTAAATAATCGAGCTTAAAATGTTTTCTAAATATAATTATAATCACCTGTACTATAACTATTTATTTAAAACTACTTCAATGGGGAATTACTCGAAAAAAAAGGATACAGTTTTATAAAATACTTGAAATTTTTAGTGGTAAAATTAGCTTGTGGAAGGATCGTCCAGTCGCAGAAATAATTTTTTTTAAATACGTCATCTTCGTTTGATTGGCTTTTTTTCGGGACATTTTAGTACCATTGACGCGCACAATAGAGGGTGAGAGTTGTACTTACGGGGCCGAGATTTTTTCAACTTGGAGAGTATGGTATGCGGGTAGTGGGGAGTTTTTTGTACAATATGGATTTGAAGTTGGTTCAAGGGGGATCTTTTTATTGAATATACAAAATAGAAATATTCAATTGATATCAGGTTGTGTAGGCACCAGGTAATGAGCCAAGTATCAAATCTAGACAAGAGGATCAGAGCTATAAATCTATCTATTCTCTAGTCAATTCGAAGATATCTCCAAGTTTATCCATATAATAAGTAGGTTGTTCTTCAGTTAAACTTAAAACCCTTTCTTCAGTTTCGATACCTGTTAATACCAATAAAGTATCTAAACCTCCTAACTTACCGAATTTCATATCAGTGTTTAATCTGTCACCGATCATCAACCCTCTCTTTGGATTAGCCTGTAATTCCGGATAGTCAGCTTTAATGGAATTCATCATGGATTGATTCGGTTTTCCACAAATAGCATCTGGTTTTCTTTCACTAGCATAACTGACAGTTTCAATAATTGAACCTGCACCAATCAAAAGCTTACCTTTTGATGGGAAAGTTGAATCAATATTGGTGGCAATGAAAGGTAACGATTTGTTCTTAGTTAATAAGTATTGCATGGTAATGGATAATTTCAAATAGTTTAAATTTAAACACAATCCAGCAACAACACATCCAACTTCAGGATCTAATTCTGTTAACATTTCGTGATCTGGGTTGAATTCTTTGTCTTCGTTCAATTTACTATCATTTGCACCCAACGTTTTATAACCCAATTCTTCCAATTCTAATTTAATTCCTTCTTCACCTAAGATCCAAATTTTTTCATTAAGAGGTAATTTCAAGATCTTATTGATATAAATAGCAGTAGCGTAAGATGATCCAAAGATATCTGTTTTATTAATACCTTCAATTCCGAATTTTAAGAACTTTTTCAAATAATCTTTTCTAGATTTTGTTGAATTATTGGTAACGAAGATAACGGTCTTTCCATGCAGCTTCAATGATTTCAAGGTTTCAGCAACTTTAGGTAAAATATGATCACCTAACCAAAGAACTCCATCACAATCGAAGAGGAAATAATCATAAGCATCAAGCAATTGCTTAACTTGTTCAGAAGTAGAAACTTTGGTGGACATGTTGGGTAATTCGCATTTCAAGAGAAGGTGAGGTGATGATTTATGTAAAATTTTATTATAAATACTTAATGCATCTCTTCGTCTATACTTAAGGAAACTGGTTGATAGGTGAAGGGGAAGTAGGTAAAGAAGAAAATTGAGTCTTTTCCTCTGGAGTTTCCCTCAATTATGAGGTTTAACTCAAGATTTTCAACTTTCCCCTAAAAACCCTGATATGTGAAATTTAATGATTTAATGCTCGGAAGCTGGACCCCCAGCAGTATATCTTGGTAAACGTAATTTAGATTTATCATGATAAATTTCTTCTTCGAATTTAGCTTTCATTTCATCACTCATAGATTCTTTAACTAATTCTTGTCTCTTTAATTCACTGAAATATCTTCTTGCGGTGTTTCTATCTTCTTCGGCTATTAATAATGGTTGTAAGAAGAATCTAGCCCATTGCTTTTCTCTGGTTAATTCTCTTTGTTCATCAACTCCTTGGTAGAATCTGTAAAATCCATATCCCATAGCTCCACTTATAAGCCAGAAATAAATGACAGGTCTGAAACCTCTTGATGGTAAATTTCTTTTCCATTGAACTGGTTCATATCCTCCAATAGGTGGTAAATCTTGCATGGTTTAACTGTTATTTGATTTTAGTCAACTTCAATTGGATGAAACTTTTTTTCTCACAAATGCGAAAAAGAGATACTCAGCGCGCACACGACTTTTGGCTGCAAAAACTTTTTATGTCAAACAGAGATCATGTATTCATTATTTAATATCAAATACTGGTTTTAATTTCTTAATCAATAACCAATCATCTCTACTAACAGATTCTCTGAAAGCAGGGTCTTTTAAAGTATCAATTGATTTACGACTGATTAAAGAATATAAATTATCTTTTTCATCAACATGTCTTCCCCAAACAGGTTGAGCACTCGATGGATTTTCTAATCTCATAGCAACCCCTTGAGCAGTTTGTCCTTTCTTCACTATATCAGTAGAATTGTGGTTAACTTCCAAAGAAACAACTTTACCTAAGACTAAAATATTAGTAGCTCCAGTGACAGGATCTTTTTTAACAGCACAAATTGGTGTACCAACTCTAACAGCTCCTTCAACAACATCAACCCCAATAATCATAGGATTACGTTTATTAATGATTTGAATGGTTTTCAAGACTGTTGGGAAAATAGCATATTCCATGAAATCTTTACGACGTTGTTCCATTAATTTATTTTGATAATCAGTGAAAGCATCGAATAAATGATAAATAATATCGGCATTGAAGATTTTAATATTTTGTTCATTAGCATATTGTTCAGCTTCTTTATCAACTTTGACATCAAAACACAACATAATGGCTAATTCTGGAGCTTTATCCAACATGGTTGTAGCTTTCATAACATCTCTCTTAGATACTGGACCTAAACCGATAGACATAACAGGAATTTTCATATCTTTTAAGAAATCCAATAAAGCTTCTAATGAACCTAAAGTTGAAGCTTGAACGGTAACACCTCTACCTGAAGTATCAACTGAATCCAATAAACCAGTTAAATCATCCATAACTTCTTCCATGATTTCTTCTTCATCATCATCTTCACCAACGACAATCAATCTTGAACCAGCGACAGCTTTTTCTAAATCATTAGCAGCAATTTTAACCCCTAAAGCAGCTTTTACTTCTTTATGATGGACATATTCTGATTTGATTCTTAATTCTCTTGATGGTGGAGGAGTTAATAAAGCTCTTATATTAGTAGCAATAGGACCATTTAATCCACACAATACTACTCTGTCACCTTCTCTCAATACCCCATTAGATAAAACTACATCGATAGTGTAACCAAAACCTTCAACAACTTTGACTTCCAAAATGGTAGCTTCAGTTTTAGTTAAGTACATTAATTGTTTAGACATTCTCTTTTGAGTCAATTCTAATAATAACCATAATAAATCTGGTACCCCTTCACCAGTAACAGCTGATGTTGGGACAATGGAAACATATTTAGACATATTCTTGTTTTGGAAATATAACTCAGAATTCAATCCTTGTTCAGCTAAAGCAACTTTAATTTGTTCATATCTGTTTTGAAATTCACTTTGAACTGAAGCTTTTTGTTTGGAGAAAGAATCACGGAATGAATTATTTGGAATGGTTTCCCAACCATATAATCTATCGATTTTATTCAATGCAACAATGAAAGGAGCTTTTCTATCTCTCAATAATCTAATGGATTCAATAGTTTGTTGTTCTAAACCATGCATAATATCAATAACTAAAATAGCAATATTACATAATGATGAACCTCTTGATCTTAAATTGGTGAAAGATTCATGCCCTGGAGTATCAATAATTAATAAACCTGGAACTTCGAATAATCTCTTTTCATATTTGGTCATGACTTCAGTTTTTTGTTTAATAGCTTCAACTGGGAAATAAGTGGCACCAATTTGTTGGGTAATACCACCAGCTTCACCTCCTTGAACATTAGTTTGACGGATTTTATCTAACAATTTAGTTTTACCAGTATCAACATGACCCAAGATACAACAAATTGGAGAACGTAAATCTTTATCTGAAGATTTGGATTCAGCGATAACTTTAGCCTTTTCAATAGATTTCTTACTTTCTTCAACTTCTTGAATTTTCTTTTCTTTTTCAGCTAATTGTTGTTTCAATTGTTCGTTTTCAGCTTTAACTTTAGTAGCTTCAACTTCAACTTCTTCTTCTTCATCATCTTCATCGTCATCTTCGGATTCTTCTTCAGCTACAGGAGTTTCTTCTTTTGGTTCTTCAGTAGCAGCTTCCCAATCTTCGTCAACATCTTCATCATCGAGCATAGCTTCCCAATCGTCAACGACATCATCGTCTTCTTCTTTAGGTTTCTCTTGAGCTTTGTTGTTTTGGATGAAAGTCTTAGCTTTAGTGGATTTCTTCTTAGTATAAACAACTTTTTTAGGTTTTTCAGTAGGTTTGTTTTGTTGTTGTAAACCAGCAACTTGAACATTACCTGCTAATAATTGAGCACGACGACGTTCTTGTAATTTCTTTTCTTCCTTTTGTTTCTTGGTTAATAACTTACCTTCAGCTTTTAATTGTTCTTTCTTCAATCTTTCCTTTTCTTTTTTAGCAGCTTTAGCAGCAGCTTGTTTTTCTTCTTCTTCTTTGACTTTTCTTTCTTCTTCTAATCTTTTAGCTTCTTCTTCTTCTTCCAAACGTTGTTGTTCTTCTTCCAATTGTTTTTTCAATTCTAATTGACGTTTTAAAGCTGATAAACCTGGTGGACCTTTCTTTTTCTTACTGGCAGCTTTAGGTTTTTCCTCTTCTTTTGGTTCTTCAGGTTCTGGGGTAGCAGTAGCTGAAGTATCTGAAGCTGAACCTTGAGCATTTTTCTTATTAGCTTCTTTGATTTGTTCCTTCTTTTCTGCTTGTTGAGCTTTCTTTTTAGCAGCTTGTTCTTTCTTCTTTTGCTTTTCTGCTTCTTTCTTTAATTTTTCCTTTTCTTTCTTACTTAAGATCTTTGGAGCATCTTTCTTAATTTCTTCTTCTTTATCTTCCTTTTTCTTCTTAGATTTTCTAATTGAACTTAAGAAATCACCACCAAAGTCATCAGCAGTGGCAGCTTCTGCTTCAACAGGACCTGAAGCTTCTGCGTCTTCTACAGGAGTTTCTGAGGCAGTTTCACCGGAAGTTTCTTCAGTTTGACCAAATTCTTCAGCATCAGCTGTTTGATACATATCTTCATCTTCCCAATCGGCATTTTTACCTCCTTTCTTTCCTTTTTTAGCCATCTTAATATAAAGTGTCTAAATATCTCACTAAAAAAATTTTTCACTGAAGAGTTCGCACGACTGAAAAGTTTTATTATAAAGGTCTTTAGTGAATTTTCACTTACTTCATAAAGAAATCTAGTAAAAAATGACGACTGTTGAAAAGATTAAAGCCATCGAAGATGAGATGGCTAAAACTCAAAAAAATAAAGCCACTTCATTCCATTTAGGTCAATTAAAAGCCAAATTAGCCAAATTAAGAAGAGAACTTATAAGTGATAGCTCCAGTGGAGGTGGAGGTGGAGGTGTTGGTTTCGATGTTGCAAGAACAGGGGTAGCCACTGTAGGGTTTGTTGGGTTCCCATCAGTTGGGAAATCAACATTATTATCTAAATTAACTGGTACCCATTCTGAAGCAGCAGCTTATGAATTCACAACTTTAACCACAGTTCCAGGGGTTATCAAATATAAAGGGGCTAAGATTCAAATGTTAGATTTACCAGGGATTATTGAAGGTGCCAAAGATGGTAAAGGTAGAGGTAAACAAGTTATTGCTGTTGCCAGATCAGTTAATTTATTATTTTTAGTATTGGATGTTAACAAACCTTTACAACATAAAAAAATCATTGAACATGAATTAGAAGGGGTTGGTGTAAGGATTAATAAAGAACCACCAAATATTGTTATAACCAAGAAAGAAAGAGGTGGTATTAATATCACCAATACTGTACCATTAACTCATTTAGATAACGATGAAATTAGAGCTGTCATGGGAGAATATAGAATTAATTCCGCCAATATTGCATTCAGATGTGATGCTACAGTTGATGATTTGATCGATGCCATTGAAGCTAAGAATAGAAGATACATACCTGCTGTTTATGTATTAAATAAAATTGATGCATTTTCCATTGAAGAATTGGATTTATTATATAAGATTCCAAACGCCATTCCAATTTCTTCAGGTAATGGATGGAATTTAGATGATTTATTGGAAATGATGTGGTCAAAGTTAAACTTGGTAAGAGTTTATACCAAACCTAAAGGGAAATTACCAGATTTTAGTGAACCTGTGGTTTTAAGAAGTGATAGATGTGCAGTAGAGGATTTCTGTAATTCTATTCATAAATCATTAGTCGAAGAATTCAAAAGTGCCTTGGTTTATGGTACTAGTGTTAAGCATCAACCACAAGTTGTGGGGTTAAGTCATCAATTAGAAGATGAAGATGTCATCACCATTTTAAAGAGATAATGATTTAATGTACAATTTCTATTTGTTCTGTCAAATTTTTCTTATCTTTCAATGGATACTCCAGTGAAATTCCAAGGAGATCACTATCCCATACTCTATAATAACTTCCCCAAATACAGTTAACCTCTTTATCTAAAACTTTCCCGTAAAAAAAATCGTGCGCCTACCAGTGAGTATTGATGTGAAAGTGAAAAAAATTTTAGGTGAAAATAAAACCATGTCTGTTTTACCAGCTGATATTAATCAGAATTTAACTGAGTTACTTAGTAACTTAGCTTCTGCAGACAATAGTTCTAGGTCAATAGCTGAGAAAATTCTCGAAGAACAATGGTCAGATACTCAGAAAGTTGAAATCTTATTAACATTTTTATCAGAACAAGCATGTTTAGGATCTAGTGATATGTTAAGATCATTTTCAGCCGTTTTATTCAGAAGAATTGCTATCAAACAACCAAATACTGCCAAATTCACCGATAGAAATATTGAAGTAATAAGAGAAGAAGCTAGATATCAAATTCGTAATACTTTATTAAATGGGTTCTTAAAAGAAGAAAGTAATCCCGTCAGACATAAATTAAGTGATTGTATTGCTGAAGTTGCCAAAGTATACACCAAACCTGACAACCAATGGCAAGAATTATTACCAGCATTATTCGAAGCTGCTAAGAATTCTAATCCATCAATTTGTGAATCAGCTTTCAGAATATTTGCATCAGCACCAGAAATTATTGGTCAACAATATTTGAATGATATTTTACCAGTATTTGGACAAGCTTTCACTAATGATAATGATGATGTTAGAATTGCTTCATGTACAGCATTTGTTGAATTTTTCAAGAATTTACCAAAAAATGTTTGGGGTAGATTATCACCATTATTACCAAATTTATTAAATTCTTTACCTATGTTCTTACAAAGTGGACAAGATGTTTCATTAGCTTTGGTACTTGGAAATTTAATCGATTTAGTTACTGTAGCTCCAAAAATGTTCAAAGACATGTTCCCACAAATAATAGAATTTGGTTCAATGGTTGCTAAAGATAAAGAATTAGATGGTGGTACAAGAAGTTCAGCATTAGAATTATTAACATGTTTTGCTGAATCATCACCAAATATGTGTAAAAGATCTGATACTTATAGTAATTCAATGGTTTTAGTAACGTTATCTATGTTAACTGAAGTTTGTATTGATGATGATGAAGCTAGTGAATGGAATAATAATACTAATGATGATGAAGAAGATGAAGAAATAGAATATGATGCTGCTAGACAATCTTTAGATAGAGTTTGTTTGAGCTTAGGAGGTAATTCATTAGCTGGACCATTGTTCCAATATTTACCTCAAATGATTCAAAGTCCAAATTGGAGAGAAAGACAAGCTGCTTTGATGGCATTATCATCAGCTGCTGAAGGATGTGTTGATGTTTTAATTAATGAAATTCCAAAACTTTTACAATTAATCTTACCATTAATTCAAGATGATCATCCAAGAGTTCAATATGCTTGTTGTAATGCATTAGGTCAAATGTCAACTGATTTTGCTGATGTCATTCAAAGAAACAATGGTGATCAAGTTTTACCTGCTTTAATTTCAAGATTAACAAATAATTCAGTTCCAAGAGTTCAAGCCCATGCTGCTGCTGCTTTAGTTAATTTCTCTGAAAATTCAACTAAAGAAGTTATTGAACCTTATTTAGATGATTTATTAACTAATTTATTAGGTTTATTACATTCACCTAAAAGATATGTTCAAGAACAAGTATTAACTACTATTGCAGCCATTGCAGATGCTGCTGAAAAGAAATTTGTTAAATATTATGAAACTTTAATGCCATTATTGATTAATGTTTTATCAACTGAAATCGATGAACACAATAAAGCTTTATTAGCAAGAACTATTGAATGTTCATCATTAATTGCTTTAGCTGTTGGTAAAGAAATGTTCCAAAATAATGGACAACAACAAATTATTCAATTATTTGGTAATTTCCAAGCCAATTTGAAAGATGATGATGATGAAATCAGACAACAATTAGACCAAGCTTGGGCAAGAGTTTGTAAATTAATGGGAAGAGATTTCCTTCCTTACTTACCTGAAATCTTACCTTCATTAATGACAACAGCAAAAGCATCACAAGATATTAATGTTTTAGATGAAGAAGAAGCTGAAGAATATGAAGCAAGTGATGAATGGGAAGTTATTGAAATTTCAGGTAGACATGTTGCTGTTCATACTGCAGCATTAGATGAAAAGGGTTATGCCATGGAAATTTTAAATAGTTATGCCATGGAATTAAAAGGTGATTTCTTACCTTGGACTCAACAATTAGCTTCAATTGCTTTACCTGCATTAGATTTTTACTTACATGATGGTGTTAGAGCATCAGCAGCTGTAGCATTATCTTCAACTTTAAGATGTGTAGTATTAGCTACTGGAGCCAATTCTAATGAAGCTTTACAATTATGGTCACAAATTTGTGAAAAATTATGTAAAACTTTAACTAATGAACCAGTTCCTGAATTATTAGTTGCCTATTATTCATGTTTAAGAATTTGTATTGAATTATTGAATTCAAGTACTTTATCATCAATTCAATTAAATTATCTTAATGATGCTATATTCAGTAATTTGAATGAAGTTTATGAAAGAGTTAAAGATAAAGATAACGAAGATGACGAATATACTGAAGATGTTGATGATGAAGAACAAGAATATACTGACGAAGAAATCTTAGATAAGATTAATTCAGTTATTGAAGTTATATTCAAAAAATCAGGTAATGATTACTTACAACAATTTTCAAGACTTTATCCAGTGATATTAAGTCTTGTTAAAGAAGAAAATAGTCATTTAAGAACTTGTGGATTATTAACAATTATCCATTTATTGAAATATTGTGGAGAGAGTTCAACTAATTTCGAAGAAATCATTCCAATCTTGAGTGAATGTTTACAAAGTTCTGATGTTTCAGTTAAACAATACGCTGCTACAGCTATAGGATATGCTGCATTAACAGGATTAGATAGGTATAAAGATTTCTGTATTTCTTGTTTACAACCAATGTTTTCAATGATTTCAGTACCTGATGCCAAAGCCGATGAAAATATTTATGCAACAGAATCAATGATAGCTTCGATATCACAAATACTTTCCAAATATTCAAATGCCATTCAGAATTTAGATCAATATTTGAATAAATGGTTCGAATACTTACCGGTTGTTCATAGTGAAACTTCAAGTAAGTTTGTTGCCCAATTCCTTATTCAATTAATTAAAGGTCAACATCCAATCATTGAAAACAATTTGATGAAAGCAACTGATTATTTATTATCACCAATATCTCATGGAGTTTTATTCGGATCGGATTTAACTTCAACTATTGATATTTCAAGACAATTATTGAGTTCATTACCTCAAGATAAAGCCATTGAAATATTATCTAAATACAAGAATTCAAATATAATTCAAAAGTATTTTTCGTAAATAGATTAATATAAAGACTCAGCCAGCTGAGTAGAGGAATGATTTCTCTAAGGCGATGGAGCAGGGAATTCTCGAAAAGACAAAAAAGCTCAAAAAAGACAAAAAGCCCATGAGGAAGACGAAAGCTCATGAGGAAGACGAAAGCTAAAGAGGAAAAGGAAAGCTCAAGAGGAAGACAAAAACCTAAAGAGGAAGACAAAAACCTAAAGAGGAAGACAAATAACTTTACTTCGTTCATTCATTATTCTAATCCAATGATTTCTCTAAATAACTCTTCACATGGTACTTCAGCATTTAATCTTGCACATAATAAAAATATTCCTGATAATTTTCTATGTAAAGAATAAGTTTCTTCAGGTGGAGGAGTTAATCTCTCATTCAACATTACACTAATGTTACCTCTGACTCTATCAGTAACAGTTTGGTTTTTGAAATTGAATTTCTTCCCACCATTTGATAATGGAGAGAATGGTTCTCCTAAAACAATAACTGAATCAATATGAGTATTAATCATTTGTTGAGATTCATGTCCAGTTAAATATCCTAATTTTTTACTTATTATTTCGATTTGCTTTCTATCTTTCTTAACAGCAGCTCTTAAAACATTAACATAATTATCAATAAAACTATCATTGAAATCTCTTGCAGCTCCGAAATCCAATAATTCCACTTTCCCAGTTTTTTCATTAAATAAGAAATTTGCCCAATTTGGATCAGTTTGCATGAATTTAAATTTTTTAATCTCTAAAAGACATAATTTCATAATACTTGTTGCAATATAATTTCTAGTATCTTGATCCCAATCTCCTTTGACAACTTCAACACCTTCTAATTTTTCCATAGTTAAAACATTATCACTACATAAGTTATGATAAACTTTTGGAACCTTAAATTCAGGATAATCTTTAACTAAATCTTCAAATCTGATTAAATTTTGTGCTTCTCTAATATAATCACATTCCCATTTTAATTCAGTTCTAGCATTAGCAATGGTTTTATCTAAAAACAATCCTGGTGGTAATAATGATGAAGCAGTTAATAACATTAAAATATT
Organism: Yamadazyma jaroonii; assembly: GCA_943733655.1. Lineage (NCBI taxonomy): Eukaryota > Fungi > Ascomycota > Pichiomycetes > Serinales > Debaryomycetaceae > Yamadazyma > Yamadazyma jaroonii. Next base: position 112,130 of record CALSDN010000017.1, read on the forward strand.
ATTTAAATCTGAATCGATTGAATTGGCAACTCCAGGATATTGAACTTTAACTACAACTTTGGATAAATCTTTGGTGACAGCATCATGAACTTGTCCAATGGATGCAGCTGCAATAGGAACATCATTAAATGAGGTAAATAATCTTGATCTCCAATCACCACCCAAATTATCTGTCATTACTTTATTTAATTGACTATATGGCATATAATGAGCAGAATTTTGAACTTTTAAAAGAATTTTTTGGATTTCTTTAGGTAAAATGGAATTATCCTGGAATGATAATAATTGACCAATCTTTAAAGCAGCACCTCTCATTTGACTAAATTTTTTAGCCATTCTTTCGATATTGGCAGGATTTAAAATAAGATTCTTTAATGTTAATGGTTGACTTTTTTCCCCATTAGTATAATGATTGAATCCATGTTGTGCCATACCAATTCCCATACCTGCAGCTAAAGATCCATAATGGAACATTCTTGATAATCTGGAACTTGGAACTTCACTAGCATTTAATTGAGTAGTTTTCGAATCTTCAGTAACTGATTTTATAACGATTTTCTTCTCCTTAGAATCTTTCAAAGGATCAAGAGGATTTAAATTTGGATTTAAATCATAATCTGGTTGAAAAGCTTTAGTAGAATAATGTCTTTTACCAAGTTTTTTCTTCTTCATTCTTATCTGATTGGATTTCCAACTTAATTCTTCATACATAGATTTAGATCCATCTAAGTAATTCACTAATAACAGTTGATTATATAGTTTGGAAACATCGTTACATATGATATTGACTGATTTTTTGGAAACGTTTAATCCATTATTAGCAACAACTGCTAAATCATAAATAGCTTTACTCATTTCTATAAGGGTTTCTATCTACACGAATCTAAAAATACAAAGTTGGATGGGTTTTTTTGAAGATTCAAATATAAACGTATTGATTGAAATTAATTATTATACAAATACCTTAAGGTACACGGAAAAACGTATTTAAATAACTGTTATTATTAGCAATGGTATAATTCACAAGCTGGTTTGAAATGCGAGAAAAATTTGTATGTCGTTCAGGGCTGCAAAAAAAAAATTGGCAAATACGACATGTCGTCCCATAGTTAGCATTAATTCACGGGTCAATTATTTGCCTGAGTTGGTTGAGGTATCGGATTAATTACAATAGGAAAAACATGGTTTTTTCGATGGTGTGTAGGGGGGTATTTTGACATAAGGGGAATCAGGGGTAATGGTGATGAGGGGGTAGAAACTTCAGTAGGTGTATTTTTCATTAGCAATTAGTTAGTCATGAGAACTCGATAACAATCTAAAGGCTATTAACCATGCATGGAGGATTGAAGGTTAGAAGGAATTGCGATGGAAAGGTGGCTGCGAATTCAGGGGATTTAGATATAGAGGTTCTAAGAGTACGGTGAGGGTTAGACCACGATTAAGTTAAGTGGTGGTTTCCTGGTCGAGACATGTCAAGATTTCTGGGGAACCCATTTCTAGGGTTCTCTGAAGATGAACAGAAGCTGAGCAATAAATTGGTATTAGGAGGTATCAATCGAAATATTTGGTGTCTCTGATAGGATCTATTAGATTGTGGACGCCCAGTGTAATGGACCTGTCAGTGTAAATGGACTATAAGTAATGTTTGGGAATCCCGTATATAGATTTGTGGAGGAAGTAAGTTCCACAAGTCCAGATGTCACAAAAAAATTCAACCAAAGCTCCTGATTTCATAATAAAATCAGGCCCCTTTTATAGGTAGGTGAACTGTTCAGTATCGATATGTTAAGGTTCTACCTTAAGTTTGATCTTAAAAACGTGGAATTGATGTGCAATACTTATAGAATTAAAGTGGAATTTTTGAATCATCCACTATCCCCAAAAAAATCCACTGGTATGAGTATAGCAGTCACACCCTAAATCACAAGCTACCTCATTCCAATCATCTCTACCCTCTGCCTTCCAATAATCTAATCTCACTTCCCTATCAGCAAGATCCCGATCCATCTCATAAACTCATCGTCGCACAAAAAATTGAGATGAGCTTAAATATGGGAGACAGAAAACATAAGAAATTGAAGTTGGAATCAGCAGAAGAAATCGCCGAAGAGGCTGAAAGGGAAACCTTAAGAAAGCATCATGACGAAACTCAGCAGTTAAATTTCCATGATGATGGTGAATTCGGTAATATCACCAGACATCAATCAACTACTAAACAAGCGAACAATTTAGAAGATGGTAAAACCAACCCATTCAGTGGTAATGAATTCTCTGTTGGGTATTTTGACATCTTGAAGACCAGAAGAAATTTACCTGTACATCAACAAAGAGATGAATTTTTGAAGGTATTTCAAAAAAATCAAATCATGGTGTTCGTTGGGGAAACTGGTTCAGGTAAAACTACTCAAATCCCCCAATTTGTTTTATTTGATGATTTACCTCATTTACAAGGTACTCAAGTTGCATGTACTCAACCAAGAAGAGTTGCTGCTATGTCTGTTGCTGCCAGAGTTGCCGATGAAATGGATGTTAAATTAGGTGAAGAAGTAGGTTATAATATTAGATTTGATAATAAAACCAGTAACAAGACCATTTTGAAATATTTAACTGATGGGATGTTATTGAAAGAAGCCATGGATGATCATTTATTATCCAGATATTCTGTTATCATATTAGATGAAGCCCATGAAAGAACTTTAGCTACCGATGTCTTGATGGGATTATTGAAAAGATTAGTTGCTAAAAGAAAAGATTTGAAGATCATTATTATGTCTGCTACTTTAGAAGCTAAGAAATTTCAAAGTTACTTCAATGATGCTCCATTGATTACTGTTCCAGGTAGAACTCATCCAGTCGAAATTTATTATACACCAGAATATCAAAAAGATTACTTAGATGCTGCAATCAGAACAGTTTTACAAATTCATGCTACTGAAGATGAAGGTGATATTCTTTTATTCTTAACAGGTGAAGAAGAAATTGAAGATGCAGTTAAAAAGATTCAATTAGAAAATGATCAATTAATGAGAGAAGGTCAAAGTGGTGATATTAAAGTTCATCCATTATATGGATCATTACCACCATATCAACAACAAAAGATTTTCGAACCAGCACCACCAAATGTCAATGGTAGAATCAGTAGAAAATGTATTGTTTCTACTAATATTGCTGAAACCTCCTTAACTATAGATGGGGTTGTTTATGTTATTGACCCTGGTTTCAGTAAACAAAAGGTTTATAATCCAAGAATTAGGGTGGAATCTCTTTTAGTTTCACCAATTTCCAAAGCTAGTGCTCAACAAAGAGCTGGTAGAGCTGGTAGAACTAAACCAGGTAAATGTTTTAGATTATACACTGAAGAAGCTTTCAAGAAAGAATTAATTGATCAATCATATCCTGAAATCTTAAGATCAAACTTAAGTAACACCGTTTTAGAATTGAAAAAATTAGGTATCGATGATTTAGTTCATTTCGATTTCATGGATCCTCCAGCTCCTGAAACTATGATGAGAGCTTTAGAAGAATTGAACTATTTGAATTGTCTCAGTGATGAAGGGGAATTAACTTCATTAGGTAGATTAACTTCTAATTTCCCCTTGGATCCAATGTTAGCAGTTTTATTGATCGGTTCGGTTGCTTTCAATTGTTCCAATGAAATCTTGACTATTGTTTCATTATTATCAGTACCAAACATTTTTGTTAGACCTATCCAAAATAGAAAATTGGCTGATGAAATCAAGATGTCCTTTGCTCATAAAGATGGTGACCATTTAACCTTACTTAATGTCTATTATGAATTCATTGAAAATGGTGAAGATGCAAAATGGTGTAGAGAAAATTTCTTGAACTATAGATCTTTAGTCAGTGCTAAGAATGTTAGAAATCAATTGAAATCTATCATGGAAAAGCACGAAGTCAGATTATGTTCAAATAATTTCAATGATAGAAGTTACTGGGATAATATAAGGAAAGCTTTAGTTGCTGGATTCTTCATGCAAGTAGCTAAAAAGAAATCAGGTGCTAACAAAAACAATTATTTAACCATCAAAGATAATCAAGATGTCTTGATCCATCCATCATCAGTATTAACATTTGAAAATGAATGGGTTATCTACAATGAATTTGTGTTAACATCTAAAAATTATATTAGAACTGTCACCAACATCAAACCTGAATGGTTGATAGAGTTGGCCCCAAAATATTATAATTTAGATCATTTCCAGAAGGGGGATGTTAAATTATCATTAGAAAGAATTCATAAGTCTGTTAGAGGTTAATACACGGGAGTCATACGCTACAAATTTCGACTTCGAAACTCTTAATTCTCATCTCACGTAACTCAATTCTATTCCAGTGTGAAGTGACCCCAAGCATTGCTAGACAACCCCCAGAATTGTCAGACAAGCTTTAACATTGGTGGTCGATGAATTGGATATAGTCTCACAATACGATGAATTTTCTGATCGGTAGTTGGAATTATCTCTAGAAGGTATCAAGATTTGGACTCATTTTGCTAGATTGGGTTTGTGATATTAAGAGAGATTATATATTATCAAGAAACTTTGATGAAAAGAAGCCCAATTTTTTGTTTGAATTGGGCGATGTAGACGGAACAACTCATAGTTCCTGTGCAAATAAAAGTGTTGAACTGACCGAGATCACTTTAAATACTACGAGTCAACTCAAGTAGTTAAATATGTTGCCTATATCATTAACCTCGCGACTTTCTCTAGGGTCAACAGATTTATCGTTTTATCCTTCCAGTAATCGTCAGCTACTAACAAATACCTTGATCGATTCCATTGAGCTAATTAGCCGGCAGAAGCTCATTTGGCCTTAAAATTGTATTCTCTTTTTTTTAATGTTCAATTATCTCGTTCCAATTGTCAACTTTCGTAAATTCTACAAACGAGGAAATATTAAAGATCGCTATAAAAAGAAGTAGAAAAAAAAACCCAAAAAGATTCAAAACAGTGCCTGAACGCTGAACTAACCATCGGAACAACGACGGTCAATCACCCTTAGTATTCTTCCGGAGTTTATTATCTATAGTTTCAAATTTACATTCACTTTCTTTCGTAAAATTAAACTCCTATCCTCATTACATCTAAACGTAGTTTATGTTGCCAGATTATGAAGGATTTTCATTTTTTGGTGTTTTCGACATGTTTTCACCAACTCATCATCGACTTTCTCCCTTTTGCAGC
>CALSDN010000018.1:0-110382 GCA_943733655.1 Yamadazyma jaroonii
AAGTATGGGGAAGAAAAGATTGAGTACTTTAAAAGATATGAAGCCTCAAGGGGGTGCTGGCACGCCCTTACCTGAGGATAAGGCGAAGGTTGAAGCCGCAGGTAACAATTTCAAATCTATCTTAAACAGGGCTAAACCCCTACCAAAGTTCATTGTATATGAACCAAAGGTACCAACCTATAGTAGAAAGTCTCAAGAAGAGATGGATAGAGAGTATATGGAGTTTGGAGACGTTAAAGGCGTTCCCGGTTACAAACCCAGTACCTCACAGCTGTCAATTTTCAACAAGAACAAAGAAGGTTCCTCGGCTCAAGAAACAGTCACAATCGATGATGAAAGTGATCAAAACTTGCCGGGAGATGATAGTGACGATGAAGATGATATTCTGGACAGCATGGAGGATGAGCTGGATGTGGAAGAAGGACTGGATGATGATGAATTAAAAACACATCTCAATAAAGCTGATGAATGGGTTAATCAACATGATAAAAGCATGGAACAATTAAATTCCGGCTTGAATTTCCCAGAATACGTGGAAGGTTCCTTTCCAGGAGGTGTTACTACTGAAGTAGCCACGAAAGTTTATCAATCGCTCACTCATCTAACAAATGCCGGTCAGAATCGCCAAAACTATAAAAACAGGGGAAAATCATCATCTAACAATCAACAAAATAAGTTCAGTGGTATGAACAAAACATCAAATAAGAAAGCAGCGTCCACCAATGCTCAAAAAGGTGGCCCAAAGGATTACCTTCAGACATTTAGCCATTTAGGTGTATTTGGCCAGAATTCAATTTTCTTCAAATTAATCGATCTCTTACAGGTACTGTTTATCGACATCTTCAGTTTGGTACGTTATCTGAAAGAAAATTCTTTTTTAAATTCTTTTTTTTTCCATCAAAAAGTGAAGATATGTTAAATGAAATAAAGTTGCAAAATTCACAAAAAATAACCTAAAAAGAAAGTAATTAACTCATCCATGAAAAAGAGGAAACATCTTACCCAAAATCATGTCAGGTAATTCAGTAAGAAACCAGGATAAGGGAATGAGTTCCTATCACAAAAATGCAATATCTAAACTCATGTGATTTGAACTTTATTCGAACTGATATAAGACGCACTAAAATAGTTTGAACTTATGTGAGTCGAACTTGAGTGGCGACCATATCAAGCAATGGTTGACAGTTCCGGAGATTAAGTTTTACCTGGGTTGAACGGGTCTCTTTCACCAACCCGGACCCTTTAAGGTTCGGTATTAGCGATGAAAGAAAAAAGTGGTGCAAAAATGAGCCAATCTGGAGTTAAGACTGGGGTAATAAGAATAGTTACGAGAGAAGAGGAAAAACTTTTCCAAGCTGGTCGTGTGACAAAACTATTTATACCTAAAGGGAAATTTGAAACTTGAATTTGATTACTCGAATAAGCAGGAGGAAACGCCATTGAATATCCAAGGGTAACGCGAAAAGAATCCTGTGACTCAAAGTCATCGCATCAGATCTTCGGGTCATTTCATAAGATGAACGAACATAAAATGTTTAAAGCCACCCATCTACGGATGAGCTAAGGGAGTCCAAATATGATCATAATCGATCTACAATTTCGATTTACCAAATAACCTTTCTAATTGACCCGTTAATTGCAAGCAATCGCTCAAAGTCACAAGACCTTCCGAAAAGCGGTAGGGCCGAAAACCATGGAGGAATCCGTGGAGCGATTTTAAGTTCGTATCCATTTATCCTGAAATACTAGAAATTTAAGTGGGTTTTAAACAAACTTTATACTATTTATTCACATGTAACCAAATAAACTTCAACCTCTAATACCTATCGGGTCATTCTTTTCACAATAAAGACGTTGAGAATCAAACGTATGAGAACAATTGACATCGGCTATTAGAAGTAACCGAAATTTACTCGATCGAATCATAGTGCGGAAGGTGAAAAATAACTTTTTGGCCGAAAGGCTTACTTTAATAGTACATCATTCTTTGGAATACATGGATGTAATGGATATTGTGGATAATCTCAGATCGTTCCTACATAACTATATGGAAGTAATGGAAGGCCAATTGAGAGAGAATTTTAAGTGATTATTGTAAGGGTGAAAAGGGCACCGTTTTAGGAATCGCACCCACGTATGTTACGGATAAAGTGAGACATGTTACGAAGTTGCTGTCAATTTCAAAAAATTGAATTTTTTTAACTAATACTCTCTGATATTACTCTCAATATTACCTATATCATACTATTGGAACTGATTATTTAATACTCATATTCATATAAATTGTTAAACCCCGTATTTTGAAACTCCATAAAAAATATTTGAAATGAGATTTTCATTATTGGCTTGATTATCCTAAAAATTCCGATGTGTACTCGGATTTAGAATTCCAAAGAGTTGAGAAAATTTTTTATAAAACAATTGAAAATCCATTTATTATAAACAACAAATTTCATATATTCAAATATTCAAATATTCAAATACTCTTTTCTTCAAAGCTTTTAACTAAGTTTAAAATTCTATAATAAAATTATGATATAATGACACAAATAAAACAAATAAATCAAAATATTCAATTAATTGAAAGTGAAAATAATGATTTAAAGTATAAATTATTAAATTTAATCAATGAATATAAAGTATTAAAATCAATGGTTATAAATAATGAATTCCCCAATAGTATTAGAGAAAAAGAAGATAAAAAAAGAAGTTTCCAACAATTAAACAATGAAGATTTGAAAATTATCAAAGAAGATGAACCACTTAATTTCAATAAGGATGAAATATTTGATTTTATTGATGATAGAGAAATCGAAGATGAAGAGATCGATGATGATATGGACAGTCCTTTATTATCAAGAACTTCATCACCATTAGATGATGATAATAATTCATTAATGTTATCATTAACTAGATCCACCACTATCTCATCAATTTCAAATTCAATTATTGATTCAAAGGGTAATAGTTCTTCAAATTTAGGATTCTCATTATCTAATGGATTGAATGGACCACTTAAATCAAATTTCTTTGAATTACCAAATTTTTCTGATGAAAAGACTGATTTTTCAAATTTGAACAATCAATTTGATATTTTAAAACAAGACAAATATAATTTAATTAATGATTTTTTACAAGAGAAATTAATTAATAATGATTTGAATTATTATGAAAATTTAAAATATCAAGATTAATGAATGTACGACTTATTTATTTATATATACGTTTGGGTTTATGCCATCTCTACCGTCAATAATCTCCTTTCGGTGTTTTTCTTCCGAATGAGAATTTTAAGCAATGATCCTCAAAACGATCCATAAATAAATCCTTATCAATTCTTCATTCTCAATTCTCCTATAAATCAGACGATGAATAACCATTAATATTCTAGAATTCTAAACTGAATGGTATTCTCGGATTTTTTCCCCTTAACGTCATTCCCATTGTCATTCTTGACAAAAGTAATTCGCTTAACATTTTTGCCCAAAATGGCGTTCTCAATTTGATTCTGAAACATTTTTCTTAAATATGATTTAGCACTATTTAAATAACTCTTTCCCCCTTATATCCAAATCACTTAACTAGTATTGAATAATAGCGTATCTAATCGCGTCCATTCCTTTCCTAATACCCTTCAAGCTTAGTTAACATCAATAATGAAATTCACTTTATTTGCATTAATTCCTGCAATTGCTGCTGTACCTTTTAAGAGATATGAAAATGCTACTACTGCTGATTTCGATCCTTTTAATTCTACCAGTACAACAACTGTGACTCAATTTACTACCATTCAATTACCATCTACTACTTTAGTTGTTCCAGCTAGTGCAACTAGTCAGTTATCCATCTTATCAGATTGGATGGAAAAAGAAGGTATGAGTACTGTCACTACTTATGTTACAAGTTATGAAACTTTAACATCTGACAATTCTGTTGTCACCCAGCCAGTTACCTTGAGTTCTGAATATGTCGTTGCTAAAACTGATATCAATCCAATGGAAACTGAAAGTTCTGGTTGTCAAGCCATTACTGTTACTAAAACTGAAACCGAAACCGAAACCGAAACTATCACCGAAACTTTTGGAGGAATTACTTCATCCGCTGAAGAAGAGACTACTTATTCAACCCTTTATTTAACTTCAACATTGACTACTTCTTATCCCGTCACTGCAGAATTAACTTATTCTGATTTGACTACTACTTTGACAACTTTTGTTGAAATCACAACCACATCAACTTACCAAAGTACCAGTGCTTTACCAACAGGTTATTCAAACACCACATCAGTTCTTCCTTCAATGACTTTGAATCCAACTGTTGGGTATAACTCTACCAGTTTCTAATTTGAATAATTTGTTAAAGCTCGAGAGAAGTTTTACAATAGTTGAGTTGATTAACTAGTTTCGAAATTCTGCCATTTTTCTATCCCCTTTTTTTCCTTGTTTCGGTGAGTTTTTTTCTATTTCGGTGAGTTTTGTTCCCAATCTTTATAGTGAGTTTTGCATTCTTGTAGGTAGAAATACATATTCTAAAAATTGTGCCTTCCTGTATAAATCGAAAAAATATTTTTTAGTTTACGCGATCAGGGGGAATTGCAGTGTATGAATGTGCCCAAGGTGACCCCTAGGTCAAATGAAGTATACGGTTGGGCCCGTTCCGGGATCGTTCAGGTGAAACTAGAACTTTTTGTTTGTAATGGGCCATAAGTTTAAATTACTGAAAATGAGAAGTGTAAGGGCGCTTGATCTCACATGTTTTATTCTCTCCTCAAATTTGGACAACGGAGGGTTGGGACTGTCTCTCATATACTTAAACTTGGCGAAGGGGCCAAGTTATTAATGTAATTTTGAAAGTTCCAGGTTTTTGAAGTTTCCGCTCAAGTCCGACTTAACCTCAGTCACTTCATTGGGATTGGGTTCCTTTGAAACAGCCAGAAAAAACCCCTGACAATATAATGGTTTGGAGATAAAACACCACTGAAGGCTCTGCTCTTGAATTCGAGCTACTAAGGACCCTCCAAACGATTTTTGAACATTTTTTCATTACTTTCCCTACCAGCGATAAATTTTCCACACTATTACCGGCTCTTGTTCCAACCAGGACAGAACTCAAACCAGATTGACTCAAGGAGGACTAGAGCCATGTCAGCCAAAGCTCTTTTGAGTGTACTTACATGGAACTGCCAGCTCTGACAATATCTGCAAAGTTTGAAAGTAAAGGATAAACAAAACTTCTTCCAAAGCAAGCGAAAGGTGCTAGTACAAAAATCCGATATACTTGCAGCCCAAAGTTGTCTTTTAGGGGCAATATAGTTGGAATGCTTGCTAGAATTCACCATGAGCTGGCGGGCTTCATGGTGAACTATCGAAATTTTAAGTGGGATACAATTGATATGATCATAAGATAATACCCACATGTACTAATTAGGAAATGACCAAAAAAGAAAAAGTGCCCATCGTCCTCGTTAACTCTGGTGGAAATATCTACCAAAGCAGCCGGCTATGCAACTATACTTATTGTAGGACACCCACGAAATTCCTCCCTGCTCTGTATCCATCAGATCCTTCGAAATTTAGTGAATTCAGCTTATTTCTAGAAGATCAGCTGCAGAATTTTTGATGGTCCAAATTTACAGTTTACTTGTGGAGTAGATAGGAAAAGAAAAATCCACTGATAAGCATTTACGGTATTTAAAGAGAGATTGAATACAAAGAAGTAACCCCATGATTGATATAATCGAAAACCCCAATTAGGCCCTATTGTAATTCTCGCTAAAGAAGTGTGGAATTTTAGAATTCCGTATCATCCTTTGGCAAATATTTTATTCCCAAATCCTTTTCACCTCCGATTGATTGAATGCAAAAAAAATCGGTGATGCCAAACCTTCGAATGGAAAGATTAAAATTGAATTGCACCGCAAAATTTATCGCATTTTGAATTTTTTGGTGCGATTTTGTATGACATTTTCTGCAAATTAGTGAGATTTACGAAAGGTGGGGGTTGAAAAATCTGGGGTAATGCGATCGATACAAACATTTTACACTTTAGCTGTATTTTTTACGCCTAAAATGTAAAATTTCATTCACTGCCTTTCACCTCATCATGGGATTTGACTTGTGAACAAAAATTCGAGTAAAACTCGTGTTCAACTCGAACAATCAATTTGACTAACCCTGAGAGCCGTTTGCCAAGGTGAAACCCGTTCGCGAGACAGAAGAGACATGTCATCCACTTAAAGCACGTTAAAACTAAAAATTCGACATAACTCTATAGAGATCACCAGTATAGTGATACCGCCGTAAGCCTTCCTATGCCATCTGAATTTTGTCTGTCACAAACCCCTCCACCCCTCCTTTTAAGAAATTTTAATAATGCGAGACAAATTTTGCAGGTTAGGTTTTGCTCAAAGAGCGAAAATTTGGGGTAGGTTATGGTATTACTATAAATACAAAGTATATTCCCATTATTTACATCTCTATTATCTTATCTTTTATATTATCTTTTGATATCCTAGTCATATTAAGTAATATTATCAGGTATAGTATTTCAAAGAAAAAGATAGATAGGTAAAATGGAAGATACTAATAAAAAGGTAGAAATTGATCATTTGGAAGATTTGGTGGGGTCAGATAAGTCATCTTTCAAACAAGATTTAGGCAAAACTGCTTTCGTGCTTGACGAAGCTAAAGATGCAACTGAAGCTGAACATGAGTTAACTTTGAGTCAAGCTTTAAATTTCCACAAGAAAGCAATTTTTTGGGCCATGGTTTTAGCTGCCACTATTATTATGGAAGGTTACGATAATATCTTGATGACTTCTTTCTTCGGTTATCCAAGTTTCCAAAAGAAATATGGTGTTGAAATTGCTCCAGGTGAATACCAATTAACTGGTCCTTGGCAAGTTGCTTTAGGTACCACTTCATCGGTCGGTACTATTTTTGGTGTTTTTGCTAATGGTTATTTGGTTGAAACTTTTGGTCATAGACATGTGATCTTAGTTTCATTAATTGTTATGTCAGCTTTTATTTTCATTCCTTTCTTTGCCCAAAACGTCGAAACTTTAGTTGTTGGTCAAGTTTTATGTGGTTTACCATGGGGTGTTTTCGCTGTTATGGGACCTACTTACAGTTCTGAAGTCATGCCATTAAAATTAAGAGGTTATATGACTGCTTATACCAATATGTGTTGGGCTATTGGTCAATTCATCGCAGCCGGTGTCTTAAAAGCTTTAGTCAATAATACTACTGAATGGTCATATAGAGTTCCTTTTGCTATCCAATGGGTCTGGCCTGTTCCTTTATTCATCTTAACTTACTTAGCCCCAGATTCTCCTTGGTGGTTAGTTAGAAGAGGTAGACATGAAGATGCTGCTAAAGCTTTGAAAAGATTGATGTCCAAGGAAGCTCACCACAAAATTCCACAACAAGTCAGTTTAATGATTCACACTAATGCTTTGGAACAAGCTCAACATAATGCTAGAAGTGACGAAGAAAAAGGTTGGAGAGGTTATCTTCAATGTTTCAAGGGTACTAATTTGAGAAGAACCGAAATTGCTTGTGTTGCTTTAGCTGGTCAAGTTTTATCTGGTTCAACTTTCGCTTATTCCCCATCATATTTCTTCAGTCAAGCCGGTTTAAACCCTGACCAAGTTTATGCTTTAAATTTAGGTGTTACTGGTATTTCATTTAGTGGTTGTGTTGTCTCTTGGTTCTTATTGAATAGATTTGGTAGAAGAAGAATTTATGTCACAGGATATGCCATTTTAACAACATTATTATTGGTAATCGGTATCTTGGCAAGTCCAAAACAAGTCGGTGCTTTGAAATGGGTCCAAAGTGGTGTTACAATTGCTTGGGTTGCTACTTATGCTTCAACTATTGGTCCTTTAGCTTTCACCATTTCAGCTGAGATGAGTGCTACCAGATTAAGAGCCCAATCTATTGCTTTAGCAAGAAATGCTTATAATTTATGTTCTTTAATCTCAAATGTTGTTGAACCATATTTGATTAACCCAACTGAAGCCAACTTAAGAGGTAAAACAGGTTTTGTTTGGTTTGGTACCGCTTTACCAACATTGATCTGGGCATTCTTTAGATTACCTGAAACTAAAGATAGAACTTTCGAAGAATTAGATATTTTATTCGATAGAAGAGTTGCCGCTAGAAAATTTAGTTCTACTGATGTTAATATTCCTTCTGTTGAATTAGGAGAATCAGACTAGTCACTGAAACATCAATGCAAAAATAAAAATAATTACGGAAAATGATTAATGTATGGAAGTTTATTATCTACATAAACTCTTCAACCTCTAAGTGTGAGACTCTAAAATATTTTCAACTACTTCATTAACTGAGGCATTGGAGAATTTAGCATTACCCAACACTTGTAATAATTTTTTGATACCTAAATTGATAACTTCGTTACCATTTGCCAATCTTTGTAATTGATTACAAATTTCAATCCTTGAACGGTCATCCATAAAATCAATTTCATTCATAACGACATTTAATTCATCTAAAGTCTTGACAGAGTTGACATTGATGGTTTTAGTGAATATATCAACCAAATTCATTGATTTTAAAATTGAATATTGTGAGGTGGTAGACAAAATTAATAATCTTCTACCATTTGGAGGTTTTTTGTTCAAATAAACCATCAAAACTTGCAAAATATCATTCGAAAATCTTGGACCGATCGGAACATAATTGATTATGCTTTCAATCTTATCAATAATCAAAACATTCAAAGGTGATTTGTAAACATCTCTGAAAGTTTGATCAATGTAGTTTATCTTTTGTGGTTCATTCATACCAACAATAGCGTCTCCATTTAACACCTTAATGAAAGGGAATTTGGAGTTCAATGCCAACTTAGCGACTAAAGCAGTCTTACCAACATTTGGTTCACCATGGAATAATAAACTGATCAACCTTTCGTTGTCACTATTACTAACTTCGTTGATAAATGAATCACCAATATTCAATATCTTGTCAACAGCTTCATTGTAATTGATGATGCCATATGGTAACAACTCGGTCAAATTTTCTTCATTCACACCAAAAGCTGGTCTAACCTCGTTCAATGCTAATAAAAAATGTTCCCAAGTCAACTTCATGTTTTTAATATCATCGTCTACTTGAGCTAATGAATCGTTTTTTGTAAAACTATTTATAGCAAAAGATGTTGCACTATTGATCAAACCCTCTAATTCAGCCCCTGTGAAATTCTTTGTCAATTTTGCTAATTGATGGAAATCTACAGATTTATCTAACAAATTGTTGTTTTTCATCTTTTTAGTGTGAATCAATAAAATTTCATATCTACCCTTTTCATCAGGTAAGGAAATTTCGATTTGAATCTCGAACCTACCAGGTCTTAATAAAGCATTATCAATCAAATCCAATCTATTGGTCATACCGATGATCAAAATGTTATTTAATTGATCAACACCGTCCATTTTCGATAATAATTGATTAACAACATTGTCACCAACCCCGGTACCATCACTCTTACCACTACCTCTTTGTTTGAAAACTGAATCCAATTCATCAAAGATAATGATGTGTAAGCCTGAATTTTCTCCCTTCTTTTTGTATTCTTCTTCGGCGTCTTTGAATAAGTTTCTGATGTTGCTTTCACTTTCACCAACAAACTTACTTAACATTTCTGGACCATTAACGATTTTTGGTTCTTTCGTGTTCAACATCTTACCAATTTTTCTAGCAATTAATGTTTTACCAGTACCTGGAGGACCGTACAATAATATACCTTTACAATGTCTGACCCCTAATCTATCAACTAAATCAGGGTTAATAATTCTGGAAGCGAAAGCTCTTCTAAATATTTCCTGGAATTCTGAATCTAAACCACCAATACCTAAACTATCTAATTTGAAATCAGGATCTATAATTTTGTTTTCTCTTGGTCTGAAACTACCCATCAATCTTGCATTATCTTTTTTAACTAAATTGATTGGTGAATCGTTAGATGGGTAGAAATTAACTTCACTTTGGTCTATCAATAACCCCATATTATCGATTCTATCACCTAAATCACCAAACTTTTTCCCACTTATGTCCATCGTTTGGATCGAATTGATCAACAAGGAATAGTATTGGCCTTTAAAATCCATGGTAATAGGTTCTGTTGGATGCAAAACCTGGTTTTTGTAACTATTCACAAATTGTTGAATCAATTCATCATGATTGATTGGATTTGAGTGACTCTTGGATTTCTGTCTGAAGTCAATTAAGATTTCAACTGATTTTATGTATATCTGTGGAGTTTTGAAATCGTTGAAACCGAAAGTTCTAACGTCAACCTTTTGATTCAAGGACCACTTACCCCATTGTCTTATAGATCCGGACAACCCAACTGATCCAGGAGGAATATTGGGATCTCTTGCAATCGAATAAACGAATAACTTATCCAATCTTGTATAAGTGATCTCATTCGGGAATTCTTGAGGATTCACAGCTATTTGGTTGGACAAAGCAATGGCATTAGAGGGACAATTAACTACCGTCAAGGTTTTATGGATTGATGGTCCAATAGGTTGATTGTGATTAATTGTTCCTGGGTTATTAGATACTTTATGAAAACCTAACTTCTCCATGATGATTGCCTTCGCGTTTTTTTCCAAATCTAATAGAATCAAGACTGACGAATTCTAAAATGCATGATAGAGAGAGTTTTTGAGCAGCTATGCTTAATAACGGGTACTTCCAATGTTATTGATGAATGTTCAAGTTTGTTGTGAATGAAGAGATGTAAATTTTACCAAACTGGCGATCAGGAAGCCTCCAGTAGGACCAACTACAGCCTTACCCAGTGGTTATTGAATCAGGGACAAAATTGAAACCCCAACTGGGCGATTTCACCTTAGAATCTGAATACTAGAGTGATTTATTCACCCCCAGCTACTCATTCGACCTTTGTAAAACTCTCTGGTACCTCGGAACTGTAGTCCGAAGAATTCAATAACACCCAAGGACACTACCTTAGAGCCACCTTTGAGAGGGGTTCAGACGTTTTATCTTATCAATCTCATAGACTTCCCTTCTACCCATACACGTTAGACCAGACCTTACAATCATGACCTATTTTTCCTAGCAACCATGAAATTATGTATAAATACTCAAATACATATCTTAATAATCAATTTCGATTCTAGTCCCGATGATTTTTTTCCATCCAATGACTTGTGATACTTGCTATCTGTGAATTGAGGCCCAGGATCCATAATCAACAAATTAACACTCGGTAACTCCAGGGGTAGTTGAGATTCTTCGTGGTTCTATTAGTTTCCTAATTCAACAAAATTCCTGCAAAAGCCGACTGTGGCGTCGAAAAATCGTCCAATTGACGGACACGTCCCCATCTAAACGACGGTCAACGAATAACTCTTATATTTATCGATTATGTATTCCAGAGGGTCGAATTGGCCAATTGAAGTACCTCGTATACTAATAGATATACATCTGACTTACAAATCGATGATTACTTTGATGGTAAAATCATTCTCTGATAAGGCTCGGGATTAATTTGTCTTATCTCAGATCTCATCGATGAAAATGAACTCTTATAAATCTTACCCAATTGACCTTCAAACTGGACGAAACCTGACTAGGCATCAAGTAACATCCGCTTTTTTATTCCGTATTCAATTATAGCTACAGATTACCAGAATTACTCTTATTAATAATGTTATCAAAATTAAGGTGTACCGCGGTCGCCTATTACAAACCAAAATCACATTCTAGATGCAGTGGAAAAATATAAATTAGTCCTCAATTCCACATTTTTTCTTACTTTAAATTAAATTTTAAATTTCAATTTACATACATATAGATTAATAGATTAACAATGGTTGCTGTCATTCAAAAACCTGCTCCAACTTTCAAAAAAACCGCTGTCGTTGATGGTACTTTCGAAGAAATTTCTTTAGAACAATACAAAGGTAAATGGGTTTTATTAGCTTTCATCCCATTGGCTTTCACCTTCGTTTGTCCAACCGAAATTATTGCTTACTCAGATGCCGTTAAGAAGTTCACTGACAAAGATGCTGAAGTTTTATTTGCTTCAACTGATTCCGAATACTCATTATTAGCTTGGACTAATGTTGCTAGAAAAGATGGTGGTTTAGGTAAAATTAACATTCCATTATTAGCCGATACTAACCACTCATTATCAAGAGATTACGGTGTCTTAATCGAAGAAGAAGGTATCGCTTTAAGAGGTATTTTCTTAATTGATCCAAAAGGTACTTTAAGACAAATTACCATCAATGATTTACCAGTTGGTAGATCAGTTGAAGAATCATTAAGATTAGTTGATGCTTTCCAATTCACTGAAAAATACGGTGAAGTTTGTCCAGCTAACTGGCAACCAGGTGCTGAAACCATCAAACCAGAAGCTTCAAAAGAATATTTCGAAAAAGTTAACAAAGATTAAATATAATGTACATCTTATTAATTATTTTCTTTAAAGAGCACTTCTGTTCTCTCGTTTCTTATAAGTCTCTTGATTGAATGTTTACATAGCTGGATGCTTCACAAGGTGGATCAGAATCAGTTGACATTTGGACGAATTAGGTAAATATATCCGAGGATGATTTTCTTAATTTTTTTATTTTCCTTCCTTCCAATTGATTTAGTTGACCATCAATTGAAAGACAAATACAGAAAAACCACAGTAACATACTCTTAATACACCACCAGTGATGTGAAGGGATCATCCCTTATCATTAGATAAAGTTGCGAATCTCATTAACTTAGGTCTCAATGAACGATATCTACTTTTATAAATACTTAGTGAACAAACAGGTATTCTACAGATCCAAGCATTGCTATGCACTTGTAAACTTGAAACCATTGATCGACGGTCATGTTTTGTTAGTCCCATATAATCCAAAGATAGCTAGATTTAGTCAATTAAATCAAGAAGAATCTATCGATTATATGAATAGTTTACAAACTTTAACTAAATTTTTGACTTGGGAATTCAAAGCAGACTCATTGAATATTGCCATTCAAGATGGTCCAGAGAGTGGCCAAAGTATCCCTCACTTACATACACACTTAATCCCAAGATATAAAATCGATAATTTAAAGGGAGATTCAGTTCACCAAAATCTAGAGAATTTAGATTTGGACCAATACTTGAAAGAGTTCGAACAAAGAAGGACCCAACATAAATTACACCCACAAAAGTTCAAGAGTGACGACGAAAGAATCAACAGATCAATGGAAGAAATGGAAAAAGAAGCTCAATATTTAGCTTCACAATTTGAGAAATTCAAAATCGCACAATAACCATGGACCAACCATTAGATGAAATTCAATGGAAGATCCCTGAATGGATCAATCAATTCGGTTTACATACCGGAAATGTTCTAGACTATTTCAGTGAATCCCCATTTTATGATAGAACTTCTAACAATCAAGTTATCAAGATGCAATTTCAATTTCAACCACCACCTCCAAATATTCAAACTCCATTAGAATTCACCAAATATTTCGAAAATAAATTAATAGAGATGGTAGGTATAGAATTTATCATAGCATACGTCAGAGAACCTGACTTCTGGATAATACGGAAACAAAATCGATTGAATAAAGAGAATGTCCAAATATTGAATGATTATTATATAATTGGAGCGAATATCTATCAGTCACCTAAAATATATGATTTGTTAAGTTCAAGATTACTCAACAGTACGTTATCCATAAAAAATTCCATCAATTTGTTAAATCAACTTAATTCCAATGATGAAAAGCCCGTAGTTCAGAGAAAACCTAGAGATGATTTAGATATTATACTAAATAAATGTATTTAATGTAAAATAGATAACTATTACAATTCATCTTTGACATCTAATTTAGCTAACTCTTCAGGAGTTAAATCAATTTTACCAGTAGCAACAATTTTAATCGGTTTGACTGGTCTATCACCGTATGAGGTCTTAACTTTTTCCATGTAATCAACAACATCGAAACCTTCTAAGACTTTACCAAAAACGACGTGTTTACCATCTAACCAACTGGTAACAACAGTGGTAATGAAAAATTGAGATCCATTAGTATTTCTACCAGCATTGGCCATAGAAAGTCTGTAAGGTCTGTCATGTTTAATAATGAAATTTTCGTCGGCAAATTTATTACCATAAATTGATTTACCACCAGTACCATCACCTCTAGTGAAATCACCACCTTGAATCATAAATTTTTTGATGATACGATGGAATCCTGATTCAATATAACCCATAGCTGGATCTTCAGATAAGGTTAATTCTCTGAAATTTTCAGCAGTCTTTGGAGTTACACCACCAAAAAGACCAAAAACAATACGACCAATTGGTTTACCATCTTCTTCAATATCCCAGTAAACTTTATCAGTAATAGCTGGGTCTTCAGATAACACCTTGGATTGGACAAATCCGAATAAAAATACGATGGATAAAACTAAAATTGATAAGATCTTCATCATAGAGTGAGCTGTTCAACGAATTTGTGAGGTGCGAGATTTATAAAGGCTGATCCATGAGAGACCGGAGATCGTTCAAAAAGGATGGTTTTCAGGTCTTCAGGTAGAGACAACCAAGCTTCACAAGGAACGGAAATTGGTATCATAAATCAAATAATTTGTACTCAAAACAAGTCATCGAGATTGTCTATTTCTATTTACATGATTAAAATTCTCTTTCTCCTTTAGCTTCGGCATCAGCTTCTTCACTCTTAGCTCTTTCCTTTTCTTCTAATCTCTCTAATGCTTTTCTTTTTGCGACAACAGTCTTTGCTTTTCTTTCACCTCCATTCTTCTTCTTACCTCGTTTGTGTTCTCTTAATGGTTCTAAATCATTTATGAATTTGTATTTCCATCTCAACAAGTATCTTCTGGTTCTGGTGTCAATACCCATGTTCTTCATTTCATCAGAACCTGTTTCTAAGAATTTGCTTAAATCATTCTCAAAACTTTCTGCATGTTCTATGGTATTTCTACCTATTAAAGTCAAAAATGTTTGTAAGTCGTGAACGTTTTCTTTGGTCCTCGTTGATTTATTAGTTTTTAAAAGGGCAGGTGTTATATGGAACGCCCTACTATAACTTATGGGAGTTATATTTGTAGGTATAGATATTAATCTTCTAAACATAATTGAAAAATTTTCAGTTTGTCGCACCAAAAAAATTGTGAGAGAGGGAGAGTTGTATCTATCAGTGTATACATTGGGAATGTTTAAATCAAAGTAAATCCACCATCTACAATAATATCGGCTCCCATAGTGGCACTACTGGCGTCAGAAGCCAAGTAGATATAAGCGCCCACTAATTCGTCAGGATGAACTTCTCTTCCCAGTGGTGTCATACCCCAAAATTTGGCTCTTTCATCATCCGGAACTAAATCCATTAAAGCTGTAGAAGTGTATCCAGGACTAACACTGTTACAACGAGCAAACCCTGCCCATTCTACAGCCAATGATTTTGCTAAATGTTTAACAGCAGCTTTACTGGCATTATAAGCAGACTTATAATGAGGGACATTCACTATATGAGCAGACATGGAAGCAGTTATAATAAAACTACCACTACCTTGTTTCTCAAATACTTTACCAACATATTTAGCGCAATAAAATACCCCGTTCAAGTTAACATCCATTAACTTATGCCAATCTTCATTATCACAATCGATTAATCTTCCTTTATACCAAGTAATCCCAGCATTTGCAACAAATACGTCAATTCTACCAAAGTCTTCAACGATCTTTTCGACCACTTCCTTAACGTTTTCATCTTTTGTGACATCTAATTGGTAAAATTTGCACTTCACATTGTGATCTTTAGATAACTGTTCACAGAACCCTTTATCATCAGTAACATAATCTAATAAAACGATATGAGAACCAGCTTCAGCGTAACCTTTAGCAATACATTTAGCAATACCTCCTAAACCACCAGTTATCACCGATACCTTGTTTGTTAATAAGAACCTTTCAAAATAATTCTTGCTAAGAGGTTTCGCAACAGTGGGGATATTATCATCCTCATCAACTGCTTTGATGAAAGACTTGTAGATTTTCTCAGTATTCATTCTCTATAGAGGTTTGAATTTGGAGTGGGACATGCTTGAAATATAAGCTTTTAACTAATCACCGTGAATTGGACCGTTATAACAAAAGGGTTTCCCAATCGGTCAAGAATAGACTATTATTACCTTTTTCCTCACTTCCCCAGATTTGATTTTTCCGGTATAAAATGCATAGAGGGGGTCTCACATAAAAGATTGAGTCGAATGGGGAAATTCAGTCCATTCGGATAATTATTTCCTAAATCATATATGTATATTCATAAGTCGTAACTAGATGCTAATTTAATTGATTCAAGATATTTGTATCTTGATCAATTTGATCTTTATCAAATCGTTTGTTGAAAATTTCACGTATTTTTTCACCATTGAAATAACAGTATAAGGGGAATGGTACACCTAATAATAATGCAATGAAAGCACTCAAGGTATTTCCCCAACCATATCCTAATTTATCATACATTTGGTTGGCAAACAATGGAAATGAAAATCCAAATAAGGACCTAAATAATGCGGCGGCAGAAACTGACGAGGCTGCAAATCTTGGATTCATATCGATCAAATAACTTTGACAACACTGGAATGCGCAAACAAACCCGAAAGAAAATATTGCTGAACCAATACCTGGCATAATCCAATGCAACTTCTTCTCTGCTGACCATCCATACCAAACAAGCCCGATAGGGATGATGAATCCTACAACGAACAAACAAGGTAATCTGAATTCAGGCTTAGGAACACCATTATTTCTTTCAACTAATGTTTCATAAGTTCTACCAATAAAATAGGTCCAGAAGAAGATTCCCAAGATGAAACCAATGCCCATCGGAATATACATCAATCCTACTGTACCTTTATCGAATCCATAAGTCTTTCCGAAAACGGTAGGGAACGTGACAATCAATAAGTACATGAACCCATAAACAAAGGCCAAGAATGAGCCCAATCCAATGATCATTGGGTGAGTAAATAAAAGCTTGATCGGCCTCGTCATCACCAAAAACATTCTGGAAGCAAATGTTTGATCTGTTATTTCATAGATGGTATGTAAATTCTCATTACTGGTGGCTTTCCTTAAGCTCTTGGCTTTTAATTTCAAGAGCTTGGGTGCAAAGGTTTCTTTATAGAAAAATGTACCAACCAATGCAATTGCTCCATTGAATGCTGATAAAACATGGAACACCCATCTCCATTGAGTATGTTCAACTATATATCCCGCCATAACAGGTGAGATGATAGGACCTAATAATGGAGCTAAGGTGAAACCAGCTAAGGCCACATTTCTAGATTTAGCATCAAATAAATCAGAAATTACTCCAGCGCCTACATTTATGGGCGAAGATCCAAATAATCCACCGATGAATCTAAAGATCATCATTTGAGTGGTATTTTGACTTAAACCACAACCCAAATTGAAGAAGAAAGATAACCAAATTGATGCATCCAAAATGGGTTTCCTACCGATATAATCGAATTCACTTAAAGGAGCAATCAACAAGGGACCCACAGCCCAAGCTAAAATCTGGATTGACACCAACATTGAGCTGATGGTTGGATTGGTGATACCAAATTCTTTTGAAATTTCAGACACAGCAGGTGATAAAATCGATGAGGTCATTGGACTTATTAAAGTATACAAAGATACAAACATCAAAAGATATATTTTCTTTGATGGTGACCAATTTCTTGGATCTTCAGGATCACTGTAGCCTTCCCAAGTAATTAACTCAGGGTCAATATCACCAAACTTTTCACCGTTATTCTCAATAGGTAAACCACTTTCAGGAACTGTAAATGGTTCAAATTCTACTTGCTGATTCTCTATATCTTGTTTCAACTCACTCAAAACATCATTTCTGGCTTTTAAACGCTCTTTTGCAATCTCTTCACTATCCAAATCACCAAAGATATCTTTGACTGAAAATTGGGATCTAACCGAATGAATCGATTGTCCAGTCATAGACCTCCGTATTATCTCAAGAGATCTTTGAAATGAGTTCACTGATGCTCTTCTTGACCTATCTTCATTAATATTTTCTTCTCCTGCAAAGTTTCCTGTACCTTCGAAAGCTACAGGATAAGAATCCGAAGCTGAAGTTGAGGCAGATATCATCTGTGACTCTTTTTCAATGTTACTTTCACTATCAGACATAATACCTTTATTGTGTTGATTAAACAGCAAATTACAAAATATTTAAAGTATTTGTACTGCCAAAAATTTTCAGTTGCAAAAAAACCGATTTGCTGCTAAATGCAGATCTCACTATGCAAAATTGACTAGAGTTCGGTTATTGAAGGACGGCCTGCGCGCCGCACAAAACTTTGGCGATTTGTTTAGTGAGATGATGGGAATAGAGTTTAAATAATAGAGGAGTCAAATAATGTTTTGAATTTCTATAATATGGATTGGTGGATTGCCAGAATCACTTCGATTTTATAAATTAGTTTTCTGGGTTGTTTTTGTGGTTAGAATCTTGATTGTCTTTATTTTCAGGCTTGTCTTTGGATTCTTCTTTAACCTGATCTTTAGAATCATCTTTACTTTGACCTTTCAGCTCGTCATGACCTTCTTTTCCTTGATCCTTGCTTCCCTCCTGTTTTGCTTTTTCTTTT
Source organism: Yamadazyma jaroonii (assembly GCA_943733655.1). Classification (NCBI taxonomy): domain Eukaryota; kingdom Fungi; phylum Ascomycota; class Pichiomycetes; order Serinales; family Debaryomycetaceae; genus Yamadazyma; species Yamadazyma jaroonii. The sequence goes on from CALSDN010000018.1 coordinate 18,694, forward strand.
TCTTCTTTTTCCTTTTGTTCTTTCTCCTTTTGCTCCTTCTCCTTTTGCTCCTTTTCATCCTTTTCTTTCTGTTCCTTCTCTTTTTGCTCTTTCTCCTCTTTCTCTTTTTCATCCTTTTGCTTTTGCTTCTCTTCTTCTTGCTTTTTCTTCTCTTCCTCAGAAATAATAGGTGGATTGGCTTTACCATATGCTACACAGTATTCCTTTGATGCCATCTCACTACATCTTTCGTTGAAATCCGTACTCAATTTTAACAAAAAGTCATATTGAACTACATCCTTTTTGTCGAATAAAGTGGGTTCGTTCATAATGTAGTTCAACAAACCTTTGACATGAACAATTCTCACATCACTATCAGCGGCTGATAAAGTGACTCCCAAGTAATCATCGAATTCAACATCATCTATACTGTCAACAGATTCTGAAAGTTGTTTGAATTGGTCTCTTGGATAATTTATACCTTTGTATTTGATGGAGTTTATATCCCAGTATGCAATTGAGTTAGGAATCAAAACAGATCTGTACTTATCATCACAAACTGAAAGTTTTGTTTCGATTAATTTCCCGTTATCATCTAATTCAGGTTTTGGCCATGGTGGTAATTGAACATCAAAATCAAGGAAATCAGAAACTTCCCCAATTTTGAAGAAAGATTTCCCAGTACCCTCATCGATATCCTCAATCAAAAGGAATAAATTTGGTCTATACATGGACTCACCACAGCCGCATCTATTCAAATGAGTTCTCGCAAAACCCACATAAACTTGACGACCCAAAGGAAATTTAATTCTTAAATTTTCAGGTAATATGTCATTTAATGGAAGACTCTCTAATTGTGTACCACCTCTTAAAGATCCGAAATGATTAATATTGTCCTTTTCTACTTTTTGAACAAATTCACAAATGGCTGTATCTATATCACAAGTTAAAACCTCTAAAGGTTTCAAAGAATACAAGAAATTAAGTTTGGAAGTTCCTTTACCATCAGCGTTTAAGTACTGATTACTGAAGAAAGGAGTCCAGTTCTTTTCAGTTGAGGCATATGAATGATCTTTTTTAACTAAAGGTTTAATATCATGGGAATAAGGTGTATAAATATACATCACTCTATTAGGTAATTTAATACCTTTCATATTGAAAACAATGACTGGTTCTTCAAAGCCAAAAATTGGGTTATTCCTCTTAACAATTCTTGGATCTTCTGGGCCCCAATATGGAGAATCCAAAACATATTCGAATTGAATTGGTAAAATCATTGGGAATTGTAAATTTTGTGAAGATAATTTCGTTTTCAAAAGAACGTCATCATTAAATCCATCATTGGTATATCCTTCTTGTTTGATTCTAACAATTTCAGGGACTTTCAACGTTTGAAATAATTCATTCCAATTTTCGTCAAAAATTTGAACATAAAGGAAACTGAATATTCCTTTATTTGGGACTCCCGAAGGAGAGAATATCAACCTGCTAACCATATAATGAACTTGTAAATCATGAAGCCAAACTGATGAACCACCAAACCTTAGCCATTGTTTTTTGATAGGAATCTTGGATTTATGTTTATGAACAGCTTCTTCCAATAATTTCTTATAAAAAGTGTTACTGTAAATGTTCCTTTGCAATATTTCAAAATCTACAGGTAATAACTTATCTCTAGAGATGGATAATTCACGGTCTGACACCATTTCTTCACAATATTTGTCATCAAAAGACAAATCATAAGTCAAATCTTTTTTTGAATATTGTTTAAAAGATTTGAATCTGAATTTATGAAACAAATTACTATTGACCAATGACTGTGATAAGGGGAAAGGTAATTTTGTAATATCTTTGGATGTTTTCCCAAATGTTAAAAAACCTTTCAATCCTATCTTATCAACAAATTGCAAATCATTGAAATTTTCTTTTTTTATCAATATCAACAGATTCACCACTAGAAATACCACTAAGAGAAATAATCCCACAAAAAATCTATTCTTTACCAATGCCTTTCCCTTCATTTGATATGAATGTTTGATTTATAGAAAAAAAAATAGTCTCCTGAAATTGTAGGCTCAGCCATATATTTGAGGGATTTGCAGCAACTATTATTACCTAAGATTATTTTTATGATAATTCGTACCAAGAGATTCACCTGGAGTTTAGGTTAAGATTTAGTAAGATAGAGATCTTGTGAGATGTTCTATGGCTATGGAAAGCTTATTTAGTCCATTGGTACCTGCATCCATGTATAGAACTTTGGATAAGCTAAAAGGAGGCTGAACAACATGCTGTCAAAAATAGATCTTGGTCTCAATCGGGCGATTTTGGACGGAATATTTTTTAGGCACAACACGTCCAAAAATGGAAGTATGCAACGAATCCGCAGTCTAGAAATGTATTTTAGACAGACCCACAGGATTGTGCAGAGAGACGGACGGAGGGCCATATCACCAAACATAATATCTATAGAATTCTTACATTATTATACAAACCTTTTTAGGTAATTTTAGGTGGTTTTATCCTTTTGAATAATTGAACTCATTAATGATTGTTCTATGGAATTAATTGAATGTTCAACATCATTAATATTCATATCACAACATAATGAAATTAATTTACAATATTTATTTAATTTATCATCTGATGGATAATTTGAAATTATTGAAGATGATTTGTTCTCTTTAAAATCATCTTTATTTAAATTTGGTACTTTTGATGACAATTTGAATAATTTTGATAATAGATTGTTTGACTTGATGATTTCATTTTGTAAATCAATCGATAATTTAAATTTTTCATCATCATTACTTGAATCTGATTTTGATGATTCTTGAATTTCATTAGCAACTTTGACAAGTTTTTGTTTGAAGTTCTTCAAATAATTCATTTTGAATTCTTTCAATTTAATATTGAGTTTTTCATCTTTTTGTAATACTTGAAATGTCAAATCATTCAAGAATCTGTTGATTTCATCTTGAATTATTTTATCTCTTTTGAGATCGATTTGTGAATCAATTTCTTCATTGTTATCTTGAATTAAATTATCTAACTTGAACATCTTCAAAATAACTTTTTGTTCCGTTACTTTAAGATTATTGAATTTACTGTTGACTTTAATCAATTTTAATAATTTTTCATCTTTCTTGTTCAATTCTTTGTCAATCAAATATTGTAATTCGTTTAATTTTTCAGTTATGATATTATTTTTCGAATTTGTTAAATTGACTGTCATTTTACTATAATATAATTGACTTTCAAAACTTTGTAAAGTGAAGGATTTAGTTAATTCATTCAAAGCAATTGGTTTATCCTTTTCATTGATTGAAGAAGACGAGGAGTTATTATTCAATGATTTTTCTTGTGATATAGGTCCTGATCCAGTCATTGAACTTATATCTAATCTAGAATCTTGATCATTGTTTTCATCATTTTCCAACTTCAAAATATAATTATGTGATGCCAAGTATTGCTCAGCTGTGTAATTAACAAGATTTTTGATATTAAAATTGATAAATTTATGATAATCAATGAAAATCTTGATTAATTTCTTATTCAAATTATAACTGACTAAATGGAAAGCTGTATTACCATCAGAATCTTGATGATTTATGAATTTTTTTATTAATTCATCATGTTCAATGTTATTGATAGTTTGATATTCTATTATTTTAATGAACAAACTTTCAATATAATATCTTGCAATTCTTTCTTTATTCTTAAGGTAATTATTGATTTGATTCTCATCATTTGAAAATCCGTTAAAGCTTTCTCCTTGTGATACCACATTAGTAGGTGGAGGTTGAACTGTCAAAGCTAAATGATGTAAAACAGTTTTGTTGAAATTATCAACTGTTAAAATGGAATCAAACAATAATTCCAATAAATTAGGGAAATTCTTTAACTGATACGAATTATTGAATTTAATCAAAAACATCAATGGAGTTTCACCATTATTATTCTTCAAATTGGAATTTATGATGTTAGGGAAATTATTGATTAAAAATTCAATATTTGTAGAATTCCCCATAGAACAAGCCCAATGAAATATTGAATTACCTTCATTATCAATTGGTTGATTGATATTGATTTTCAGTATTGGTTCAGGTGGGTGTAAAAGATTTTCTGGTATAGGGTTATCCTTTCGTTTTTGGTCATTTTTACTACTAGCTTGATTGGTATCTTCAAGGAAAAAGTTCAACAAATTATGGAAATATTCACTATATTTACCTTCATCTTTAAAACTTAACAAGTTATTATTTTGATTAGGATGATGGTATTGCTGTAAACTATAAGGATCATTTTGGGAATGAGTTCTAGAATGTGATACTTGAGAATAATTTATTCCATTATTATATGGTAATAAATGATTACCACTTGGAGGACCATGTTGATTATTAAATTGATATGGTGTTTGATGGGGAGTCATACGATTATAAACCATTCTATCGAATGAATTTCTTGGTGTTCCAAATAACTCTTTTCCACTTATGAAGTCAACTTCTTCATTATTGATATCTTCATTCTCACTACTTCCAACCATTTCTAAATCTTCATTCTTAACTGATGTCATGTTTGCCATTATATTCAAAGCATCTTGTTCAGTATTTTGTCTGGTAACTGGATTTATTTGTGTTGTATCACTATATTTCAAATTAGGAGTTTGTTGATTATTACCTAATGGTACTCTTTTAGGTCTACCTCTTTTCCTTGGAGGTTCATTGATTGAATTGGTAGATTTGGATTTTCTGGCTAATACTAGATCTTCTCGACTCCCATTTGATGAATTCATTCTTTGTGCCACATTAGATGCTGATGCATGGTTATGTTTAGGTGCTGGAGGAGGTGTGGCAGATTTTCCTTCAATATATTGAAATTCAAATATGGGTTGTAGAATTTCATAAACTCCGAAATTTTTAGCTAATTGTATACCTGAATTCAAAGGTACGTAAGTTCCTTGATATTTCCCATAACCTCCTTGAACCTTTTCATGAACTCCCGTTTGCACATCCTTTTCTAATATTCTTGTTCTTTTCGCTTTAGGAAATTTAGCTATTTTCAAAATATGAGTGGCATTAATCCAAGAATCCAATTTCCTTCTCATAATTGGACCTTCTTCGGTAACAAACTCAAATACCGGGATATTCGAATAAGTAGCAGAATAAATTTGTTTACTACTCATTCTGGTTGTCTATTTAAAATGACCGTTGAACGATACTATGTTGATATCGAGATAAATATATTTTATGAGAAAATTTCTAATTCAATTACTTCAAACACTTATTTAAAATTAATTTGTTATTCAACTTACCACCCTATTGACAATTATAAAGTTCAATTATTTATTTGTCAATGATAAAATGCTATGATAAACAATCCTTTTCCTTTATGAAATTTTGTGAGGGATGAACAATAGTTTCGCACCATTTCATGTACTGACAGCTGGTATCGAGCACTTCGAATCCGAAGAGCGACAATTTCAACGACTTTATTAAGAGAGATTATTCAGTATGAAATAATACATTAAAAGACAACTCTAAAAAACCTGAATATTGTTGTTACTACCAATAACATGAGAACCAAAATTACTATTATAATGTACTTAGAGAAGAATTGGAATTTTTGTTCTTCAGTTAAAGGTATTGATACAACATGTTCAGCAGCTTGATAACATATGTCTCTTCTATTAATAATTTTACAATCCTCATCACTTATACTTCTTTTCAAAATGGCTTTCCCTAATAATATTTGAGTGTATTGTTGTAATGTAGGTTCGAATCTTTTGAAAGCTTCGTTCAAGATAGTAGTCTCTTTCCCAATTCCTTTGGTTATTTTCTCTATCTTTTTGAGTTGTTTCAAGATTGTAGGAGTTAACTCCGTAATGGAATCTAAATTATCTGTTATGGTAGGGAAATTAACAAAAAATATTGATTTTTTGAGTGAATCAATTACCCTATGAGTTTGATCAACTAAGAATGGTATTAAAAGTTTCTTCAAATTATTGAAACTTTCGAAAAATAATTGAATGCAAGTTAAAGTTTTAAAAAATTTTTCAAAGAATGTCAAAGTTAATTCTAACAATTGCTTAGTCAATGGTTTGATAATACTTTCGTATTTCTTGGTTTGCCAACTCATCTTCTTGGAAAAAATGTCAACTTCATTAATAGATTTACTGAAGATTTCATTGAACTTATTTTCCACTAATATTGAATCCTTCTTTACATTTAAAGTCATAAGCCTAATGTCTTCATAATTGGGTATTTTATTCAAAAGTGTACTATAAATCATGATAATGTCACTATATAGATGAACCAATTTCTTGACACTTATTAATAATTTAAGGTTGGAATCATTCAAACATATTTTGAAGATTTCTTTGTACCTTAGTATCATCTCTTCGTCATCGTGGTTGATAACCTTATCTAGCCTGATTTCATGTCCCGCTATGGAGTAAGTCATGATATGGTATCTTTAGTGATATGAAATCTCTCTTATTAAGGTTATTCCAACTCCGATTTCAATTTAAATCGCCTTTACCTTCTTCCCCTTAAACGACCTGGGTCTGGTGATTACTCCTTTCTTTCGCGCAGGTCTTATTTGCTTGAAATCACTTTTTTCTTTCTTACCTTTGAATTATTACCAACCACTAAAGATGGCTATATTTGGATTGTTCAAATCGGGGAACGTCGATATCCAAACATTTGAAAAAGATTTGAATCAATATAATTTATCAATAAATAAGTTCCAACAGCAAATCATCAAATTGAGGAAAGCAAAGACCTCAATTACAAAGTCCCTTCTTACTTATTCGGCTTCAATATATGTTATAATTTTAGGTTATACAATTATTCAGCTACCCAACAATAATGTTGGGATGAATCAGTTGAAATTCTTCTTCGTGAATCAACTGAGATTGACCTTATATTACATATTTGGTATTCCCGTAGCAATTTATTTGATAATCATTAGTATAAGATATATTTTGAATTGGTTGATTCAAAGCAGAGAGAATATTATCAAAGGATTGAAGAAGAAACAGAAACAAAAGGTTGAAGAGTTGAAGAAACTCACCAATTATAATACTACCAATGAATTATTGAGCAAGTATGATGAAACTAAACCAAAATCAGTACCTAAGACCACAGAACCAAAATCGAAAAAGGCTCCGCCAATGAAGAATCAACCTCCTCAATCCAAACCTTTACCTAAAACTGTCAATGTTCCTGCTAATCAACCCCCACCAATAAAGTCTGCTCCAACACCACCACCTTTACCAACACCTCCAGGACCAAAATCTTTCCAAGATAGGTTATTAGACATGATTATTGGGGCTGATGATTCCGATAAATATGCTTTGATATGTAAAAAGTGTTTCAACCATTGTGGATTATCACCTCCGAACGAACCATTTGTGAAATTTATTTGCCCATATTGTAAGTTTATGAATGGAGATGATGGTAAAGATATCATTAAGACGGAAAAAGAGCAAATTGTTGATTTGAGTCCAAAGATTGAACCAGAGTCTGCTGAATCTGTAGTTGAGCCCGAAACAGCTGAATCAACAAGTGAACCTGAACCTACTGAATCAGCAATTGAACCAGAAACCACCGAATCTGATTCAGACATTGTCAAAGAAAATTTAAAGCCTATTCAAAAAACACCAGAGTTACAAGAGAACTCAGAGAAATGATAACGAGAAATGTATATAACTATCTAAGAAATTTCCATAATAGCATTAACCATATCACCATTGTGTTTCTTTAAAGCTCTAACAGCTTTAGCTCTTGAAACTTGAGTTTGTTCAATAATGATATCAATATCTTTTGGATCTAAACCAGTTTCATCAACATCACCTTCTTCTTCTTCTTCAGCTGGGGAAGCTAATGAAGCTTTTTCTAAATCAGCAGTAATAGCTTCTGGTGATTTATCTTCATGAGAATGGTCGTGACCTTCATGATCGTGGTCATGGTCATGACCTTCAGCAGCAGCGGCAGCAGCTTGTTCAGCATATCTTTGGTTGATGTCATCGACTTTAGCTTCACCAAAGACAACGTAAGTACCAGCTGGGGATTTGTAGACATCTGGTTGATCAATAGCGTAGATAACATTAGGTCTTTGTTTGAAAGTAACTCTACTGATACCTTTAACTTGTTTTAAACCTAATTTTTTGATTAAGTCTCTAGCTTTCTTTTCGTTCTTGGAGATAACTTGGACTTCAGCACCTTGTGGGATTTCTTCAATTGACATTGTTAATTGTGATTTAGATAATTAAATTTTTCACTTTTCGACGACTCAAAAATTTTTCAGTTGACCGCGACATTTTTTCAAAGTGAGACGTTTGTCGTTGTGGTTTGTCGTTGGTTGTACTTTGTCGGGGACAGTCGGTCTCATGTCATAATTAGTAAGAGTTGGTCGGGGTTCATTTGGCCCTACTACTACAGTATTCAATCGATGTCGTACAATGCTTCTTGATATTGTCAATACTTTCTGAAATGGGCTCTAGGTAATACAGACCAAAGCCCCCATCACTGCCCTATAAACAGGTTGAAATCATCATGTAGTATGGAAAAGCCTCAGATCAAGTCCTAGATTTTGTTTATCCGACCCGTCAAACACACCCATGATTATCGTAAACTGGTTGTAATTTCGCAGCTGATTATAACCTATATGTTGAGGGTTTATAGCTACTCATAAGACTTACAACAATCCTAAATATCAACAGCTATATTCTAAATCTCTAATGACAAGATTACTTTGTTAGCCGTTCGAATTAGAGATTAAAAAAAGTTCCATGCCGAGTGCCTGGCTCTGCCACCTCAGACGGAACAGATTTAAATCCATCTGACCCGAAAAATGAGAAATTATTAACAGGCCTCATTCAAGGAACTTATTATTACAGCCTTTAATATAAATTGGTTATTCAATTTCCAACTTTGCATTGATATTTCTATTATTTAGGAGACTTACTATAATCGACAGTGACTATTGAGTTTTTAATAATTCAAAACCTGAGATTTTAGTATTTTATTTATAAGCATATTTATTTATAAAAGCTTATCATAATAAATCCGAATAGTTTTTTTAATTGAATTTAAGTGATTACTTGTATTGAATAGAATAATTTCAAGTTGAAGAAGGTCAAGAAAGTGATAGAGTCTTCGGATATCGACGAAATGAATACTAACGATGATATTCAACAGTCATCGTCTACTTATTCACAACATTCAAATGGTGATAATTTTGATAATTTGAATGAAAAGTACCAACAACCTTCAGAATCTGCTTCTGATGATGTCGAAAAGCTCAAGAAAGAATATGTTGGACAAGAAGATTCTGAAAAGATTAAAAGTAATGAAAAACAAAGATATACTTTAAGAGATTTAACAACAGCTAAAGCACCAAATTTTCAACAAAAGGTTCAAACTTTGTTATATAATAAAGGGTTGGGGTCAATGCCATTATATATGAAAGAAATCTATTTGAAAATCCCCAGAACTATTTATGTCAATCAAGATATACCCGATTCTATGAAAGATAAAACTGGTCATCCTGCATTTTCTTATGCTAAGAACAAAATTAGAACCACTAAGTACACTCCATTAACATTTATACCTAAAAATTTAGCATTTCAATTCAGAAATGCCGCTAATGCTTATTTCTTGATATTAGTCATCTTAGGGGCATTTCAAATTTTTGGGGTTTCAAGTCCGGGATTAGCTGCTGTGCCTTTAATTGTTATTGTTGCCATTACGGCTTTGAGAGATGCTTTTGAAGATTACAGAAGAGGTTCATCTGATTCAGCTTTGAATAATTCTCCTATACATTTGATTCAAGGTCTTGACAATAAGAATGTTATGAAAGATTACGTTAGTAATTGGAGAAAATTCAAAAAGTTTCTGACTAGAACCACTAACAAGGTTGCAGGTGGAATGAAGAAAGCAGCAATAATGATGTTTGGAAAGAAAAAAGTCAAACAAGATTTTATTAGAAATCAAGTTGAAACGGAAAACGCTTTGCGTAGAACTTCCACTGTTATTTCCGAGGAAGAAATGGCTTCATATAGACCAAGTTTCCAAAGTAATAGAAGAAAATCACATCAAAGTCAAAGAACCAGACCAGAAAACATTGCTAATTCTATTGTTAATACAGAAATTGTCCATTCTAATCCCGATACTTCAGGAGTGACTTTCAGAAACAAACGTTGGAAAGATGTTTGTGTAGGAGACTTTATCAGAGTCAGATCAAATGAGGAAGTTCCTGCTGATATGATTATCATCTCCACCAGTGATGCCGAAGGTAATTGTTTTATTGAAACCAAGAATTTAGATGGGGAAACCAATTTGAAAATGAAGAAAGCTTTAACTTGTGGAGGTGTTCAACACATTAGACGTGCTCATGATTTAGCTAATAGTAAATTCTGGATTGAATGTGATAGTCCTAATCCTCATTTATATTCATTCAAAGGTACAATTCATTATGAAAATTATGATGAATCAGGTGCTTTAGTTAATAAGGATGAAAAAGAAAGTATCACCAATGACAGTGTATTATTGAGAGGGTCAACTTTGAGAAACACTAAATGGGTTATTGGGGTTGTTGCTTATACTGGTAGAGAAACTAAAATTATGTTAAATTCAGGTATCACTCCAACAAAAGCTTCAAGAATTTCAAGAGAATTGAATTTATCAGTTTTCATTAATTTCGCTTTATTATTTATATTATGTCTTGTTTCAGCGGTTATCAATGGTATTTATTACGATAAACCTGATACTTCAAGAGTATTTTATGAATTCGAAGCTTATGGTTCAACTCCAGCAATTAATGCCGTGATTTGTTTCTTTGTGGTTTTGATTATTTATCAATCTTTGGTCCCAATTTCTTTATATGTTTCGGTGGAAATTATCAAAACTTGTCAAGCATTTTTCATCTTTTCTGATATTAAAATGTATTATGATAAGTTAGATTTCCCTTGTACACCAAAATCTTGGAATATTTCTGATGATTTGGGACAAATTGAATACGTTTTTAGTGATAAAACCGGTACTTTGACTCAAAATGTTATGGAATTTAAGAAATGTACTATCAATGGTGTCAGTTATGGACTTGCTTATACTGAAGCCAAACAAGGGTTGGATAAAAGAAATGGTGTTGATGTTATTAAACAGCAAGAACTTTGGAGAACTAAAATTCAACAAGACAAAGAATCTATGATGAATGATATTTATCAGTATGCTAATAATGATCAATTCAGAGAAAGTAATTTAACTTTTGTTTCTGGAGCTTATACTAAAGATACCTTGAATCCTGATATCAAAGATGCTGTACAAAAGGAAGCTAATGAAGAATTTATGTTGGCTTTAGCTTTATGTCACACAGTTATGACGGAAGCTAACAATTTGGATGAGAAATTAAGAGATTTCAAAGCTGAATCTCCCGATGAAGCTGCTTTGGTTTCTGTTGCAAGAGATGTTGGTATAACTTTCAAGGAAAGACAGAGAAATAGAATCTTTTTAGACTTTTATGGTGAAGAAAGAGTTTATGAATTATTGGAAACCATTCAATTCACATCTGCTAGAAAAAGAATGTCATCCATTATTAAGACTCCCGAAGGAAAAGTTGTTTTATATTGTAAAGGTGCCGATAATATTATTTTCCAAAAATTATCTAAATCTGATAATTCCCAAAATGCCATTTCCAAAACTGCTTTACATTTAGAAGATTACGCCAAAGAAGGTTTAAGAACTTTATGTATTACCAGTAAAGAATTAGATCCTTATTATTTTGATCAATGGTTGAAAAAATATATGGACGCTAAAGCTTCTATTGATGATTCAAGAGAACAAATAATGAACACTTTAGAAGATGAAATTGAAGATGATTTGGTTTTACTTGGTGGTACAGCTATTGAAGATAGATTACAATCAGGGGTTCCTGATTCTATTTCCATTTTATCTCAAGCAGGTATTAAATTATGGGTTTTAACTGGTGATAGAATCGAAACAGCTATTAATATTGGGTTTTCTTGTAATCTTTTGAACAATGATATGAAATTATTGGTTGTAAGACCTGATGAAAGTAATCCTGATGATTTTGAATACTTAGATAATTTGATATCAAATTATTTATCAGAGAACTTCGAAGTTGATAATCTTTCAAATGCCAATGTTGATGAATTAATCAAATTAGCTATTAAGGATCATTCAACCCCAACATCAAACTTGGGATTAGTCATCGATGGTGCTGCTTTAACTCATGTTTTTCATCAAGAATTAGATGGATCCATTGATGAAAAACATCAATACTTGAGAAAGAAGTTCTTGTTATTAGGAAAACAATGTAAATCAGTTATTTGTTGTAGAGTTTCACCAAGTCAGAAGGCCCAGGTTACCAAATTAGTCAAAGAACAATTGAAAGTCATGACCTTAGCTATTGGAGATGGTGCTAATGATGTCGCCATGATTCAAGCTGCTGATGTTGGTGTTGGTATTGCTGGGGAAGAAGGTAGACAAGCTGTTATGTCATCAGATTATGGAATTGGTCAATTCAGATTCTTAACCAGATTATTGTTAGTTCATGGAAGATGGTCCTATAAAAGATTAGCTGAAATGGTTCCTTGTTTCTTCTATAAGAATGTCTTATTCACATTTACTTGTTTCTGGTACGGTATTTATAATGATTTTGATGGATCCTACTTTTACGAGTATACCTTCTTGATGTTTTATAATTTAGCTTTTACTTCATTACCAATCATTTTCTTAGCTGTTTTTGATCAAGATGTTAGTGATACAGTATCATTAATTGTTCCTCAATTATATAGATCAGGAATTTTGAGACAAGAATGGTCACAAATCAAGTTCTCATGGTATATGATTGATGGATTTTATCAATCGGTTGTTGCTTTCTTCTTTGTATACTTAACTTATTATTTGTCATTCCAAAACCCTCAAGGGTTAGCTGTCGATCATAGATTTTGGCAAGGAACTGTTTGTGTAATGATTTCTGTCACTGCTGCTGATGTTTATGTGTTATTACAACAATATAGATGGGATTGGCTCAGTTTAATCATTTATGCATTATCGATTTTAATTGTTTTCTTCTGGACGGGTGTTTGGAGTGCAAGAGTTTATGCCGGAGAATTTTATGGTGCTGGATCTCAAGTTTTAGGTACTTTATCATTATGGTGTACTTATTTCATTGGAACTGTTGTTTGTTTATTACCAAGATTCTTTTATGATTTCTTACGTAAAAACTTCAAACCAAGAGATATTGATATTATCAGAGAGAAATTCATTAAAGGTGATTATGATGAATATCCTCATGGTTATGATCCTACCAATGCTGAAGATGTAGAGAAATACAGACTTTTGAAGGAATTATACCAAGCTGATCCAGAAGCTATAGCTAAATTCGAACAAGAATTTATCAATGATTCAGATTCTTCTTCAAGTTCAGAAAGAAATGACCCTTTCACTAAGACTTTCAAAAGTATCAGAAGAAGAACTACTATCTCTAGATCAAGAAAGAATACCATCAATAATGATATTAGTAATACTTTCCAAAAACCTATTGATTTGAATAAATTAAGACTTCAAATGTTAAAGAATGGTGAATTATCATCAAATGGTAATACTAACTTATCAAGAATTAGTACTACTCATGAATTACCTGGATTAACTCAAGCCGAAACTTTATTGAGTTACCATACACGGACTAGTATTAACTTTGATCATTAGTCGTATTTCGTTTACATGTATTGTATATTTTGTTTAATATAGATTTTGTTAATATTAACATCTCTGTCTTTTTTGCAACCATTTCTTCCATAATTGAACCGCGCACTCCTACAATATGAAAAATCTCAAAAGCTTTTGAGAATCTTGTCACTAACTTAAGATGTTTACATTTACGTTATTGACTCCTCCTGATGGGAGTGAATCATGTAAAGCATCATTGTTAACCATTGATGATTTAACCATTTTGGCTGATCCTACTTGGAATGGGAAAAATCATAATGATATCAATTTTCTCGAATCTTATTTAGAAGATGTCAATGTTATAATATTATCCCATTCAACCCCAGAATTCATATCAGGATTCATGTTATTATGTATTAAATATCCTCATTTGATGAATGACATCAAGATCTATTCATCTTCAGCAGTAAGTCAATTAGGTAAGGTTTCAACTGTTGAATTTTATAGATCTTTAGGTATTATAGGACCTTTAAAAGATGCATTATTAGAGATAAGTGATGTTGATGAATGGTTCGATAAAATTAACGGATTGAAATATTATGAAACCACAAATGTGATGGAGAAATCCGTTATAACGCCGTATAATTCTGGTCATACATTAGGTGGGACATTTTGGTTGATTCAAAAGAAATTAGAAAAAATCATTTATGCTCCAAGTTGGAACCATTCCAAAGATTCCTTCTTAAACGGTGCTGGATTTTTATCTTCCTCCACTGGGAATCCCATCAGTCAATTGATGAGACCTACTGCTTTGATCACTGGTAGTGATTTAGGTTCAAATATTTCCCATAAAAAAAGAGTAGCTAAATTTTTACAATTAGTAGATGCTACATTAAACAACGGTGGGACAGTATTATTACCTACTTCTATAAGTGGAAGATTCCTCGAGTTATTACACATTATTGACAGTCATTTGAAAAGTGCACCTATACCAGTATTATTTTTATCTTACAGTGGTACTAATGTTTTAAGGTATGCCACTAATTTACTTGAATGGATGTCTTCACAATTATCAAAAGAATTAGAAAGTGCTAATTCAATGAATCCAAATTCAAACTCAAGAAGTCATTATCCTTTCGATCCTTCTAAAGTAGATTTAGTCGGTAATACTTATGAACTAACTCAATTGAATGGACCCAAAGTTGTGTTCACTTCAGGGGTTGATATCAAAAGTGGAGAATTATCTTCAGAAGCTTTGAGATATTTATGTCAAGATGAAAATACATCCATCATTTTGACAGAAAAGGCTCATTTCGGATCCGATGATACTATTAACAGTCAATTATATAATGAATGGTACGAATTATGCAAATCAAAGAATGATGATAAAGTCGAAGATGGTGTAGCTGTGTCTTTGGAAAAGGTCATAAACCTCAAAGAATGGAGCTTGGAGGAAGAATTAGTTGGTGGTGAATTAAATGAATATCGTGAAAAAGTTAATTTCAAAAGGAAACAAAAATTATTAGAACAGGTGAGAGACCGTCAAAGCAAGAACTTATTAACCGGTGAAAATTTCGACGGAGAAAGTTCGTCGGATGATGATGATGACGACGACGATGATATGGAAGAGGATGGTATCGAAGCTAATGGGGAGACCAAAGAAAACGGTGAGGCTATGGAAGATGTAAATACAAACGGAGATGCTGAACCAGCTAACGAAACCAACAACAACTCAACCGTAAATGGTATAGCACACGAAGAAGTCAAGGCAACTGTTAATTTAATGGATGATGCTGCTACTCAAGAAGCACTTGTGGCTGAAAATATTAAGAATTCCTTTGATCAAAACCTTCCCTTGGATATCAAAATCACCAGTAAATTGAGGGCTAGAAACGCTATGTTTCCGTTCTTCTCCAACAAGGATAAACAAGATTTCGATGATTATGGGGCAATTATCAATATTAGCGATTTTGAAAGAAAAGATGAAACTAATAATCAACTCGGTTTGGAACCAAAAGTCGATGACAGAAGAAATTGGGGAGCCAACAAAGATGATGATACGGATATGATGAATAATCAAAGCAAATTGACCCCTCAAGAGATGTTAAACAATGAAATCATTAAGAAGAATCTCGATAGTTTATTCCAACCACGTAAAAGAATTCCTGTTACTCCTAACTCCAATATAATGGGAGCTGATCCATTAAAATTAACTATCAAATGTAACTTATCATACGTGGATTTATCAGGTTTAGTGGATTTAAGATCGTTCAGTTTAATTGTTTCATCCTTGAAACCTTCAAACCTTTTATTATTACCTGATACTACAAGTTTTAATGACGATGATAATGGTATCAAGAGAATCAAAGATTTATTGGAACAAAAAGCCAATGCCAACGAAGTTGATAGTAAAGAACATTTAGTAAAATCAGCTCAGTATTTATCTATACAAACTATAAGAACAGGTAATCTTACCAATAAAGCCAGTAAGTTGGAAATTAAAGAGGTGATTTCAAACGACAAAATAAAGATAGGTAGTGATGAAGATTCTGTAAACTATGGAGATTTCGAAGTAAAATTAGATGAATCCATATCCAAAGATTTACAATGGCAAACCATCGATGGGAGTTATAGAGTTGCACAAATCATTGGTCAATTGGAAGTTCAAAGCAATAAAGTTGACGATGGTGCTAAATATTCCAAGAAGCGTAAGATCAATCAAATAGTGAATCAATCTTCAGAATTTACCTTGAAAAAATTCAATATCGACCAATTAGATTCTTCAAAATCACTTGCTGGTGGATCTAAATTAGCTATAGGTAATGTAAGGTTACCAGAATTAAAGAAAAGATTACAAGAAAAGAATTTAAATGCCGAATTCAAAGGTGAAGGTACATTGGTTGTAAATGATTTGATTTCTGTTAGAAAAGTCACTTACGGTAATGGAGATATTGATGACACTGGTGATATAGTCATCCATGGTCAATTTGGGCCTTTATATTATCAAATCAAAGAATGTATCCGTGATATGTTAGCTTATGTATAGAATGTAATATAGTTCATAGTTCTAATCTTCCTACAAAACAAAAAGGCGTGCATGAAATCAAAAATTCAATATACCTAAAATTTTTTCGCACAACCAATGAAGTTGAACTATTTGGTAATTGAGATATTCCCTTGAATCGATAAATAGATAACAAAATGCAACCATATTCCAGATCAGGTGGTACCAGAAGGTGCTTTTATGAATTCCAAACTGTTGTAGCATGTTACACCTCAGCTGATACTGCAACTTCAAAAGAATGTGTTCCACAATTTGAAGATTATTTCGAATGTTTGCACGGTTATAAAGAAAGAGAAAAAGTTAGATTAATGTTACAACAATTGAAAGATAACGAAGTCAGTCAAAAAGGTGTTACTGCCTCTGACTTGTATAAATCTGCCGGTGCAGCTTACCAAAATTTAGATTTAATTAAAAAAGATTAATCAGTATTTATTCCTTAACATAACGACTTTTACAAGATGAAAAAATTCAATTTGAATGTACATTACAACATTTGAAGACTATAATTTGCATAAATTAACTTTTTAAGTAGATAATATATACAAAAAAGGTAAATTAATATTTCTCGTACTTCTCTGTGGATGTAACTTTCACAAATATGATTATTGCTAGAAGAAGGTTCTATAGAAGAGCCATCATCAACCGTAGGCGAAGTAAGAGAAAATCAACGCCAAGGGTTAAAAGATCGGGTGGAGTGGATCATAGGACTGTAGAAAATGCTGGGAAAGGTTACTTTTTCAAAATTTTCAATGTGTTCTTGAAAATGAATGTGCCTACGAAGGGCCAGAAATCGTTGAAAGTGACAAACGACATAATGTTACGTACCCTACCTAGAAATCAATCAAGTATGTATGCAAGGTCAACCACCGATGTGTATGGTCTAGAAGTTTAAGATCAATACAATGATTTTCACAAGCAATGAATTTTCAATGCATATGATGTTAATATGAAAGTAATACACAATAGTCCTGCTTCCTACATTACATTTAACCTACCACTAACTCATTATATTAAGTGTATTCCAAAACAAAATGGTTGCAAAAAAATATTCCGATACCGGGAGTCGAACCCGGGTTTGCTGCGTGAAAGGCAACCGTGCTAGCCGTTACACTATATCGGACTTCTTGAAAGCAATACCAACAGAAAGACACATAATGTCATTATGGTATAAAGGCACGTGACTAATTCTTGTTCCTCCATACTTATCTAGATTCACCAGAGATATTGCAATTTACTCTATAACTATTATAAATTAAAACATATACACTAACTTTCCTTTTCTCCTAAAACTTCATCTATATTGACGGCGGCAGTGTCGTCCGAACTTTCAACGTCTTCTGAATCCAAATTAGATTTTGGACCAGAATACTTCTTGTAACCATAAACAAAGTAATAGATGAAAGCGATCAACCAAACACCTCCATTGATGGCAATGGTATAATTCATAGTATCTTTTTCAACTTCTTTGTTATCTGGGAACATACATAAGATGATAATAAAAGCTGCCCAAACACAAGTTACAGTGTGGATGGCTCTAGTTTTGAAATTACCGAAATAGAAAGGACCTGGAGAAAATTTACTGGCACCAAATGGTAAAAGAACCAAGAAAGGTGGCATGGCCCAAGCTAAATAGTTTCCTGCAATACCAAGGGAAAATAAAGCATTGGCGGCAGTAGCATTAATCAAGATTAATAGACCAATAATTAAACTGAAACAACCACAGAAAATTGTAGCATTGATAGGAACTTTGAGTTTTGGATTAACTTTCTTAACAATGTTGTGAACAACTGGGAGACCATCATCTCTAGCGAAAGCCCAAGCTTGTCTTGAAGTGGCGACCAAAATAGAAGCACCCATTAAGTATTGAGCAAAAGCAATAAGAGCCATGAAAGCAACAGCCCAGTCTTTTCCCAAAGCATCATAGATGATTTGAGCACCAACTGATCCAGTATCAGAACTTAAAACAGCTTCGACATCACCATCTTTGATACAAGCAGTAAATACAATACAGATAAACCAACCAAGGACCCAACAAGTAACAATAGAACCACAAATACCCCATGGAATAGATTTGGAAGCATTTTTAGCTTCTTCAGATAAATGTAAACATGAATCAAAAGCACCAATGGTCCAGACCAGAGGAAGCCATGAAAGCATAAAACTCCATCCAGTTGTCCAACTTCTCTCATTATCGAGTTCAGTAAAAATAAATGAAGCAGAATTGAATCCAGCACCTTTACCAGCACCAACTGGCACAGCGATGAAGAATAATAAAATAATAAAACAATTAATGAAAATTGAAAAAGTTTGTAATTTGGCAGTATGGGAAGTAGTTAAACAACAAATTATAACTTGACTTACAATAGCAGCAGCGAAAATACCATATAATTTAGGATTGGTAATATCAAAGTCACCTTCAGCATTTATGTAGACAGCAGCTAAGATTTCACTAGCAAACCCATAATTAATCGAACAGAAGCCACCTGCAAGAGCTAAAGTATTGGAACAACCAATAATAAAACTCAATGGAACTCTGACAGAATCAGGACAAAAATAATTAGTCCAATAGAACAAACCACCAGATGTTGGAATAGCTGATGATAAGATTGACATTGAAACACCCACAGATAAAATAAATATACCACTTATGAGCCAACCCCAAACTAAAGCTGCAGGACCAGCTTCGTAACCAATAGCTAAAGTTGAAACAATTGAAGGCAATAAACCCATAATTGAAAAGGCAATACCAAAAACTTGTATAGTTGAATAACGTCTATTCAATTCTTGCTTATAACCAATTTGTTTTAATAAATCTGCATCATCAACTGCATCTTTTGCGTCAACATGTCTAACTTCAGATCTATTAGATAAAATTTGATGAATATGATCACCTGTTCTTGATCTTACACTAGCCAATCCATGACTGGTAACCGACTTAATGTGAGACATAGTAACTTTAATTCAAGGTATTAAACTTAAATAAAAAAATTATGAGGATGGAACAATACTTAAATGAGATGGGAAGAGATTGTTATCTTTATTTTTAGTTAATCCTGTATGCCCATAACAGTAATCAGGATATTGAAGCATTATTAAAAAAATACAAAATTGTCCAATCAAGTGTTAAACAACAAGGGACAATCTTTGAACCTTAGTACGAGATTTAGCGGTTCATTCCAATTTGGGAATTTCTATGCTCTTATCTTGAGGTGCGATAACGATAAGGATGTGTCAATAAAATAACGGGTGGGAAAACTTTATTCTGATTGGACGCAACGTCCGATGGTATTTTATGACGCAAGTTTCTTATTTAAAGAGGCACTTGATTCCGCCACTTTTATCAAATTCGATTAAATCATGGCATTTTTGCGTTTTTTCATAATTATAAGATCAGCTGCAAATTCTTGAATTCCTTGATTGAATCGTACAATTCCTTTGGATCGTCATCTTTGAATGAAAATCCTTAATGTCAAGTATTCAGTCTTTATCTTCTCAATTATTAATTGGCGTGAAGTTTGATAAATTTTGAAGCGGTCCTTCGGCAATAGGTAAACCCTTGATTATTGGCCGATTGAATATTGTTAGCGCAAACGAGTTTTGACAGTTGTTCCTGGTTTGTTTTGCCCAACCTGTCAATTTATGATGGCCTGCAGTCTGACAGGTTTTTGAATACCAATGCTCTTATACGTTTTTCCGAAACGATTCCCTCCTCTCGTCTAACTAGTTTTTGTTACTTATGTACAAGAATTTTTTGCAATCAGTGAAAGTTGCAAAAAAAATGCATTATTGTTGATAAGAGACTTCTAAGGAACAAGGCTTTTGTAATTCATCTCCGGAATATATGAGCGCCACAAACTCTAATTCGAAGCCATTTCAAAGTTACTTCGCTTAAAACTTCAATCCTCCAGCCTCATCTTAAGTCTCAAAAAGTGAGGCATCTCAAACATGAGCCAAATAACAAGTGAAGAGATTATACGGGATTCCTATAATCAGAGGGTCAAACTAGACAAACCTCAGGAAACCATTCAAGATATCGAGGAACTACGGTCTTTTCAACTCAAGAAGCGTAGAGAATTCGAACAACAGATCAATTTAAATAGACTCAATTTTGGTGTTTGGATACGATATGCCAAATGGGAAGTTGAATTCAATCATGACTTTAAGAGGGCAAGGTCAATTTACGAAAGGGCTCTACAGGTCAACATAGAGCACATACCCTTCTGGATAAATTATATCAAATTCGAATTAAGTAATAACAATATCAATCATGCTAGAAATATTCTCGATAGGGCTATCACCACTTTACCCCATGTTGAAAAATTTTGGTACATGTATGTCCAGGCAGAGGAAGCATTACAGGATTATACCAAAGTAAGGACGTTGTTCCGAAATTGGATTGATTGGAGACCTTCTACAGGAGTTTGGGATTCATGGATAAATTTCGAGAAACGGTACGATGAGGTTGACAATGTACGTGATATTTTCAGGAAGTACGTCACAGAAGTAAGCAGAGGAGAGGTGTGGATGAAATGGATAAATTTTGAAATGGAATTGGGAAATATCGAAATTATAAGGAATGTTTTTGAGTTATCTGTCGATACTTTATTGAAATCGAACAGGGAAGACGAAGCACTTCCTGACATTGTGCTACAGTTCTCCATTTGGGAATATAAGCAACAGGAAACTGAAAGGGCCAATGAAATCTTTAAATTGATCCTTGATAAATCAAAGTTCAGGTTCACAGAAAATCAACATATGAAATTTTCAACTAATTATTATGAGTTCGAAAGAAACTATCGATTTTCCGACGATGTTGCCTTCAAACGAAAACTCAAATACATTTCTAATGTAGAGAGTAATCCAAATGATATAGACTCGTGGTGGACATTGATAAGTCTAAGCCAGGGTAATGAGACTTTAACTAATTTAGAGAAATCCGTATCTACAAGTCCACCAGAACAAGAAAAGACTTTGGTGTGGAAAAGATATATATTTTTGTGGATAAAGTTAGCATTTTATTACGAATTCAGTGTCAAGAATATCGAGAAAGCTAGGGAGACGTGGATTAAATGTGTCGAAATGTTGAGTGGAAAATCTTTTTCATTTGCTAAGATTTGGACTAATTATGCTGATTTCGAGATCAGACAAAATGATCTCGCCCAAGCAAGAAAAATTATGGGAAGGGCCATTGGGTCTATGATTAAACCCAAGGATAAAGTATTCAAATATTATATCGCTTTAGAGAAGAAATTAGGCGAATGGGATAGAATAAGGAAAATTTTCGAGAAATGGTTCGAATTGAGTTTAATCAAGAGCTCATCAGCTATAAAGGTATTATTGACCTATGTGGACTTTGAAAAAGAATTAGGCGAATTGGATAGATGTGAAAATTTATTTCTCCTAGGTTTGAAGTTGGTAGATAATTCCATCACAGGAGAAAAGTTAACTCCTTATGATTTGCTTTATACTTCTTTTATCAACTACTATAAGGAAAATTTCGAATACGATAAGGCTAGATCACTTTATGAACAATTGATATCAGAAAACGATGACGTGAAGGTATGGATCTCATTTGCAAATTTCGAATCGTCTATTCCGAATGAAAGTCAATTGATGGATTTCAATTCAAACACTCAAACCGAATTGGAGGTGGAAATTGAAGAAACTCAAAAGGAGAAGTCAAGAAAAGTTTTTGAAAGAGCATTGAACCATTTCAAAACTGAAAATAAAAATGAAGAAAGACTAATCATTCTTCAAGCTTGGAAGAGTTATGAGATGGACCTTGGAGATAACGAATCTCTCTCAAAAGTAGAAAAGAAATTTCCTACAATCGCCAAGAGAACCAAGACAGAAGACAATATCACTAAAGAATACCTCGAATACGTCTTCCCTGAGGAGAAACCAGATATCAACAAGTTCTTGCAAAATGCAAAAAAATGGGCAGCAGCAAAATCTTAGGACATGTATATTAAATTTTATGAAGAATCACGTGGAAACTATGAAACGTCTCTCATCCAATTAATTACCACCTCTTAAAGTTAAAACCAAATGTAATGAAGCTCCAGGTTGAATACCAGATTCTGCAATTGTAGTTTCATCATTCAATTGAGATCCTTGGAAAATCAATCTTTGTTGTGCAGGGAAAATACCTTCCTTTTCTTCCATCATTTCTTTGATATTATAAATCTTGTCAGTTGGTTCAACATCCACAGGGATCTCTCTACCTGTCAAGGTTTTGACTTTAATTTGCATGACTTTTGATAGTACGAGATCTAACAAAAATTTAGTGCGACCAGCTGGGTTTTTTTTTAACTGCGAAATGCTTCCTACTCCAGATATAAAAGATTTAGATTTCAATGTGTATGAACCATCAGAGGATTCGTTTCTACTATTGGACTGTTTTGAACAGGAGATTAAGTTTCTAAAGTCATATTTCCAACAGAAATCTCCAATTATAATAGAAGTTGGGACGGGATCAGGTATAGTAACCAGTTTCATTATGTCAAATATCTTACCTGAATCGATATTTTTGACTACAGATGTTAATCCTCATGCTATAACCACTTGTAGAAAGACCGTTGAATATAATAACTCCCAATTTTCTGGTTGTTTTGATGCGTTACAGATGAGTTTAACCACAGGTGTAAGAAAGGGATTAGTAGATATATTGGTGTTCAACCCTCCTTATGTTCCAGCTGAAGATGTTCCTGAGATACCTGACTCTGAGAGGTCAGACACATGGTTAGATTTGGCGTTGTTAGGAGGCTCCGATGGTATGGTGGTCACATGGGAATTATTAAACGATTTAGATACTACACTAAGTGAAAAAGGTATTGCATATATATTGTTTTGTGCTAGAAACAAACCTTTAGAAGTTCAGAAAATAATGGAATCAAGAGGATGGAAAGTAGATGTAGTAATAAGTAGAAAAGCCGGTTGGGAAGTCTTGAGTATTTTGAAATTTTATAGATAATCATGTAAATAGTTCATAAAGGTTCGGTCTCCTTCATTAACCAATTATAAGCAACCTCTTCATCCATGTTCAACAAAGATGGCCCGCATTCATCTCTGATAGCCTTGTAGTATTCGTTTATCCACTCAATTTCATTGATAGTTAAGTATCGAGTGTCAATAAGTTTCCTACAAAATGGAACTTTGGTCAAGTAATTGAACCCGAGTAAGAAGTCACCCGTTCTACTTTTCAATTCCGTTTCAATAATTTCTATCTCACTTTCGATCCTATATCCTTTGATGCCATCAATGTAGTAACCAGGCTCGATCGTGAGTAGACCACCAGGTCTGAATAAATCTTCTTTATTTGGACCTGCAGAGGTGGTCAGGATAAACAAAGGACCTTCGTGTATTTGGCCAAAAGATCCTATACCATGTCCTGATCCATGGTTGAAATCCAAACCCAAATCCCACAATGGCTGTCTACTAAACCCATCCAATAGAGTACCTGTCTGGGAAGTGCCTGGAAACTTAGCCATAGACACCGCCAAATGCCCCTTCAAAACTAAAGTGTAATACTTAGTGTCTTCCAGAGTAATGTTCTTATACCCGAATTTATACGTACGGGTGATATCGGTAGTACCCTCCAAATACTGAGCTCCTGAATCCAAAAGATAGATATCATCAGGATTTATCAACCAGTTGATCTCTTTGGTAGGTGCATAATGAATCACCGATGTGTTTCTTCCACTTGATGATATAGCAGCATTGGCATGCCCTTTGAAATTGGGAAATCTGGACCTCACAGAGTATATTTTCTTTACAGCTTCATATTCATTGACGATTGATTTCTTATTCAACAATTGATCCTCTAGCCAGCTCAATAATATTATGAAAGCCAAAGAATCTTTGTGTTGAGCTATTTTAGCGTTAAAAAGTTCAGTCTTATTCTTGTAGATTTTCAAGTATGAAATGACAGACTTATAGGTGATATTGTTACTCTTTAAAGATTTTATCAATGCATAACTGGAATACTCCGAAACTATTATTCTGGCAGAAAAGTCGAGTTTCTTCATATCACCGAAGAAATTGTCATATGGCTTAATCAAGAAAAACTCCATATCCTTACTAAGTATTTTACTTTCATCCATATACAAAATCAATTTGTCAACCGTAACAAGGGCATAGCATTTAAAGAAAGGAGCAAATTCGAAGTCACCATCACACCTCAAGTTAAGTAGCCATGAAATATCATCCAATGCACTAACAATCAAATAATCGTTATTGGTAGTTATAAGCATCTCTCGGATTTTATCCAACTTTGAGTCACTGAATTCTCCACTATATTTGATATCCAATTCATAAACTTCATTAAGTGGATATTTGGGTCTTTCTGGAGCCCATACGATATCCACTAGATTATGTTTCAACGGTTTGAAAGATCCCAGTTTTTCAAGAGATTTCCCGATAGAAGCACTTATTAACTTCGGGTCACAAGAAATGACCTTACTGAATGAATTATTAGCACTCTCTTGTATGACATATTCTTGCCAGGATGGATACCCTTGAGTTTTCTGCTTTAAAAGTTTCCAATAATCAGGATCCAATTCATCATCTGCTTGTAAAAAAAATCGGCCATCCGTGGACAAAACTGCTTTTCCTTCCAAAGATTCTTCCTTATCCAAAGTCACTACACATATTCCGGTACCTCCAGTGAATCCAGATATGAATTCTACTCTCTTATCAGCCTGCATAGTTCTCTCAGAATGATGTTCATCTTCACTGGGGATTATGTAAACTCCGATTTTATGTTTTGCCATGAGTTTCCTCAAACGGTACAACTTAACTTTGGGTGTCAATTCTGTCCATACTTTGGAAGTATAGGGTATATCTGGTAAATCTCGTGCATCATTAATTGCGGGTACTCCTTTTTTAGGTTGCAAAATTGATTTGACTTGGTTTATATTCCAACAGCGAAACACATCAAAACATGAATTACTTGAATATAAATGTTCATCACCTTGAGAAGCGTACTTCTCCATCAATGGCAGCTTTTCAGACAAATATGGCATGTTGCACTCAATTATGGGGGTTCTCCTCTTTAAGTATGGGGAATAAAAAATCGCATTTTTTCATCTCAATACCATGTACAGTAGAAGGAACTTGGATAGACAAGGTACGAGAGGTAGGCAGGAGAATCGGTATGATAACTATTCGAGTCCGAACCCAGTATCTATGAAAGAGGCAGTACCGATAGGTAAACAGACATATTGGTCAGGAGAACCTTCGAGGTATAAGAAGGTACAAGATCAACAACTCGATGCCATTATAGTTGGTCATCTCACAAGTGAACAAATAGATGCCTATCAACAGTATTTTAGGATCGAAGAAGTTTCAGATCTATTGAGAAGATCCAATAATCGGAGTATAGTTCAGTTACTACCATCCGGTGACTCAAAGACTAACCCCAACTTAAGAAGAGATCCATCACCTCCACCAAAATATGACAATCAAGGTAATAGGGTTAACACCAGGGAGATTAGGACTAAAGAGGCATTAGAAAAAGAAAGGGGGGCATTGATAGAATCAGCGGTAAGAGGTATCAAACTGTACAACCCACCATATGATTACCAAAAACCTATCAAAACTACTGAAAAATTATATATTCCTATCAAAGATTATCCCGACATCAATTTTGTTGGATTTTTATTGGGTCCTAGAGGAACCACATTGAGGAAGATTGAAGAAGATAGTGGAGCCAGACTTGCAATTCGAGGTAAAGGTTCGGTAAAAGACGGTAGATCAACCAATTCACAATCATCAAATGGAGATGAATCTGCAGAAGAAGATTTACATGTCATAATTACAGCGGATTCTCAACAGAAACTAGCCAAAGGTATTCAATTGACCAATGAGATCATTGAGACCTTAGTTTCATCGCCGTTTGGTCAAAATGAATTAAAGAGGAACCAGTTGAAACAATTAGCAATCTATAACGGTACATTGAGAGAGACCAAACCATTTGACCCAACCAAATACAACGGAAAACTGTCTCGTCCTCAATTTGATATCACTAAGATTGTTTGTAAGATTTGTGGAAACGTAGGTCATCTTGCAAGAGATTGTAAATTTAAAAACGAAGAAGGTTTTAACCAAAACACCGAAGATGTTGAAGACACCCCAGCTTGGAAAAAACCCAGAACCGGTGACGTTTTACCACCTTGGGCAGATAATACTGCTTCTAGTGGCACCCCTCCTCCTCCATCAGCTCCAGTGGCACCACCAATGGCCATGGGAATACCGGCCCCCCCTCCTGGATTATCAGGACCACCACCTGGATTGGTTCCTCCACCTTCCGCAAATTTACCTCCACCAAATGTTGTCCCAACTCCACCAGGAATTCCAGCTCCACCTCCAAGCATTCCACCACCACCATCAAACATTCCTGCCCCTCGTGCTTCGAATATTCCTGCACCACCAGCACCACCAGCAGTCAAACCACCACCACCTCGCCCAGACCAAATCAAACCTCCACAGCCACCACCACCGCCATCTACAACCACGAAGAAACCGCCACCTCCTCCTCAACAAAAAGATTAATGTACTATAGACTCCTGCCGCATCTCTCTCAAAATTTATCTACCCGCATTTGCAGCCATCATCATGGCGTGCGCGGGAATAATAAATAATAATGACTACACCTACAAGACCTAGACGGTCGGCTAGTAACAATCCCATCATAATGAATGGTCCTACTGTACCAGGAAGACTGTTAGGACCATCCAATGATAATGAAACTCAACCATTAATGAACACACAATTTGCCCAATCAAATGATTATACCAGCACTAATAACAGTACCTTATATAGAAGAGCAAGAAGTGCCAGTGAAATCAGTATGCAATCAATTAAAGATGAGATAGTCAAATTCAGTAAAAGGAGGTTCTGGTGGTTCTGTGGGTTTGGTGTAATTGCCATAATAATATTCCATTTAACTTTCTTACCTCGGACTTCATTGAGTAGAGATTATAGGAGATGGCATGATATACGTTTAACTAAAACCGACGTCAAAAGAAACTATTTGCTATATAGTGGGGATAATAAGTTTGAGACTTTCACCAATGAGCAGTACATTGGCTGGACCTTAGGGAATTTACTGTCAATTAATGGTGAACACTCAGTCAACTTAAACGACGAAACCAATGATCGATTGGGAACTTATATTGAAGCCCATTTCAAAAAATACGGTTTAACGACGGAGGTTGATGAATATGGCAGTAACTTGACGCTACCAATCGATACATTCATCGAAGTGTTCGACGATAATGGGGTTGCATACCTGCAAGAAATCAAGGAAGGAGAAATTCCGGGGTATTATGGGTTTGGTAAAAATGCTGACGTTGAAGGAGATTTCATGTTGGTCCAAAATGGGTCGGAAAAAGACTACGAAAGGTTGATTGAGGATGGTTTTGATGTGGCTGACAAGATCGTTGTCATAAATTCTACATTTCCTTGTGAGAGAACAATAGTGGAAAAGGCGTTAATAGGGGAAAGATTTGGAGTAAAAGGTATAGTTCATTACTATGATATACCGAACAAAAAAGCTATCATCAGAGATACACTTTCGTATAACTATGGCAATTTGAGCACTGTTGGTATACCAGTCATACCCGTTGATGTGAAAACGGTCACCCCTATCCTAAATTCAATTGGTGTCAATAAAGTATCTCCAGACTCAGCAACATTGAAACTAAGATTCAAAAGTAGATTCACCACCAAAGCTACCACTGCGAAGAATATCATTGGATCTTTGAGTGGTATAATCAAGGATGGTGATATCATCATAGGAGCTTCAAGAGATTCATTTACCGCTTCAAATCCTTCGTCTAATAATGTGATCATGCTTGAAATCTTGAGACATTATTCAAAGTTGATCAAGTTAGGTTGGAAACCGTTGAGAAATTTAAAGTTTATCTCTTTTGATCAATCCAAAAACGGACTTGTTGGTTCACAAGAATTTCTTAACAACTATAGCCGAAATGTGGTTGCTTTCATAAATTTGGACGATGACATAATCACTGGTGATATTTTAAAAGTCTCATCCAATCCGTTATTGAATCATCTCATTAAGAGAGTTACTAAATTGATACCGGTTCCTGACAGCTTTTTTGACGAGAACGACCACTTGGTAGGGAACGATGTTGATGAAACTGGAGATGATGACGATGATGGTGATGAAGGTGATAATGAAGGTAAGACATTGTTCAAGTATTGGAAAATTCAAGACAACCATACTTTCGACAACGAGTTAGGTAAATCCTTAGCTAATTCTGATAGTTTAATCTTCCAATACCATAGAAATACTCCAGTTTTGAACATGAAGTTCACGGGATCTCCAGATTATTTCCCCAATTCAGCATATCATGATCGTAAATGGGTAGGTAAGATAGATCCTCATTTTGAGTTACATAGAACTTTGACCAGATTTTTGGGTTTGTTCATTATTAGTCTCAGTGAACATGAGGTAATAAATTTCAGAACTCATCAATATTGCAATGTTGTCAACAAGAAGTTCGAGAAGTACCTTCTCGACAATGAAGATACTCTTAAAAGTTGGGAATCGAAAAAGCTTGAAGATTTCGATGATTTTGGGAAATTCGTCAATGAATTCAAAAAGTTGAGCCAAACATTGTTAAGTCAATCCATAACTTTTGATAAGTATAACAAGGAAGTACAAGAAGGGCTAATCCAAGATTATCCATGGTTCCAGGCGTTTAAGAAGTTGAAGGTTTGGGCTCAATTCAAAGTCACCAACTACAAATTGTTGAATTTGGATAAATACTTGAAGAAAGAAGGATGGTTCAGTCACTTACTTTATAACTTGCCCCACATCAATGATGAAATTGATGACAGTTTATTGTATGATGTTATTCATTCAACTAAACAAGGAGATTTCGAAAAAACGGTTCACCATCTAGTTAAAATCTATCACGTGTACGAGAACTTGGTCAAAAAGATGTCGTGAGTTTAAAAATTTCAATGGGTTTAAAGATATCAAATTTATTTTGGTTTACGGGTGTGGATATATCACAAAGGCAGCATTTTTGCAACCTTTTTCGAATAGTTTATGGATTTCAATACACAAAAAGGTTTACTCTGAAAATGTCTTTATTTAATGAAGATGAAATCAAAATCGTGTGGTATTTGTCCACTATAGGAAATGAAAAGTCTTATAGGAAGGTAAATAAAGTTAACTTGGTCAATGTATCAATTCCTAAAATTGTGGAACAAATTGATGATTCAATTAATTTAAGATTGTCATCCAACTTGATGTATGGGTTGTCAGTACTTTACAAATTGAAGACCAACTTCTTCTACAACGATTTAACCTTCTTGAAAACTCAATTTATCACGTCTCCTTTCAAAGTTTCTACCGACTTAACTGATCATAAAGTCAAAGCACTCAACAATTTCTTGAAGGATGACAAGAGCTTCGTGATTGAAGATTTGGTTCCTCGATTCCACCCTGATGATATCGAATTAGGAAGAAGAGGATTTCAAAATGATATCCATGGTTTTCAAGAATTTCCTTTTCAGATCAACTTACCAGGATATGAGAACATCAATGATGATTATGATATGGAACTCAACTTGACTAATAGGAGTACCATGTTCAGTGAACCTATGTTAGATAATTTCGATTTGGATTTCGATTTGAATTTAGATTTAGATTTGAATTCTTCTTCAAGTGGTATCAAAAACCTTCAAAAAATTAACGAATTGCCCGTGGCAACTAAGGTAGATGTTAACTCGAACAAAAGAAAGTTCAAGTTGATAATTGACGAAGAGCTTAGATTATCCACCTCCGAATTTGATGATTTTAAAAATAATTATGAAATTATCATGGAAATTCAAAGATTAAAAAAACAATTCAAAGGCAAGCATCCGTTTGATAGAGATATTGAAATCGGAAGAAAGTTAGTTGAAGAGATCAGGTATGATATGGAAAGTGAAGAAGGAATTTTTGATTATGAGCAAAGTGTCGATGATGATGCAAGGTTTGAGCTTTCATTTCCCGAATTAGACCTCTCGGGAGTTAGGACCAATTCATTATCCAGATCTACTTCGAGGTCAAATTCTATTTACGGTCCAATTTCAGGGATTGACCAAACCATTGAAGAGAGTAATAGATTTTTCAATTATTTGAAAAATTTCCAATCGTCTCTTCTTAAGTTTTCTGAAGTTTGTCCCCCTAGATGTACAAAAACTTTGGTTTGTAAATCATTTATGTCCGTTTTAGAGTTATCTACCAATAACTCCATTCATCTTAATGTAGATGAATCAAATGAAACTGAATTGATGGAATCCCACAACATCAGAATAATGTTTTAGAGGTTCGTAGAAATAAATTATAATAATACATTCACAAACTAAATACCAACAAGTGATCGAAGATTAACTTTTTTTATACTATTCAAATATTACTATTTACTTAATAAGGCAAAACCGACAAAACTAATTGGATTAATAGTACAATTAAATTTATTTATCGTGTTTAGCGAATTCTTCTTCAGCTTCAGCTAATTGACCTTCTTCTGGTTCTTCATCATATTCAGATTGGTGTAAAGATAAAGTTGGTTTGACGGCAGCAGCATCTAAAGTCCATGAAGCTAAAGCATTTTCAGCATCAATAATAATTTGTTTAGAAGCTTCATATCCATCATAAGCTGGTCTGGTTTCACCTGGAGTAACAGCAGAATCATCTAATAATTCTAATAAAGCTTTACCGTAACCAGCAATTAAAGCGTATTTTTCAGCTAATTCTCTGGTAGCATCGAATTGATAGTTGAAAGCAGCTTTTAATTGTTCTCTGGTAATGTTAGATAATTGGGCTTCAGCAACTAAACTTTCAGCTTCAGCTCTAACTAATTCTTGTTCTAAAACAGAAATTTTTGGACTTTGAGGATCCTTATATTTTAAATGAGCAATTTCATCAGTAATTTTTTGTTTTCTGTCTCTTGATGGTTGAACTGAACCTTCAATGTTTCTGATGGTTTTTAAAGTGATTCTGTATTGATCGTATTTATCAATGTATTGATCTTCTAATTCACCAATTTCATAGATTAAAACACCTAATTTATCAGTAACGTCAGAAACATCATCATCATTTTCTTCACCCCAAGCAGATAATTGTTTAGCAACATCTCTTCTTTCTCTAGCAGTCAATTCTAAAGCTCTCATAACATTTTTTTCCATCTTAATGTATTGACTTAACTTTCTTGATAATTCTGGACCAGTTGAACCAGCAACAGTTTTTCTGAAAGTTGAAGCAATACCACCTTTACCAAAGAATTTGGATTTGGTTGATGATGGTGGAGGTGGTGGACTTTGTATTTGAGAAGCAGTTGGTGCTTTTTGTGATCTTAATGAATATGTTCTATGCATTTTTAATTAATAGAAAATTCTTGAGATTTTTTAATCGGAAATTCAATCCCCTTTTATGGTTCAACGAATCCCTGAAATTTCTCGAGAGAAAACACTTTACTTGCTGTAATTTATATACAGGAGACACCCAGTCATTTTCCTAGGGTTTAAATTTAATTTTAGCAACTCAACCACAATGGATAAAGTCATTGGTTTTGGTAGTTAGTTGATGAAGTTGATCGTTAGATAGGTAGTTAGTTAGTTAGATGAGTAAGGATAGATGACGGTGTATTTAAGATAGTTGTGGAGTGAGGTGAGAAATTTGTTAACCTAATTGGTTTAATTACTCTCAATTTTATAACTAATGATTGAAAAGTCAATTGAAGAGTATACAAATCAATGGCGAAGCATTTACTTCTCGTCTAACCTGCCTTTCCGTGAATGTACATAAGTCCTGCATTGGTTGCAAATTTGAATCTCCAAATTGCAAAAAAAGAAGTATGTAGAAAACTCATGATCATGGATGACGTAATCTGAAAAAAATTTAAATTTAGCCGGTTGTAAGAACTACGTAAGGAAAGATGAAAAACTATGTAATCGTTATTATTAGCACTTGGCGTTAGATGGGATCAATTGAGAACAATAGTCCCAGATTTATTTGAGCTTTTTGGATGTCATAGCCTTAGGGTTCAATCCGCCTCAGTTAGACGAGTAAGAGAAACTTTTGATAGTGGCCCGCAATCTGCGGCAGTGGTTATCTACAAAGTCACGTGAGAAGTATCAAAACCATTTATATTTATACACTTAATTTAGCTCTTTTATTATTACTACTCTCAATTGTTTCACCTTCTCTAGTATACAATTTTACACCTCCTAAAATTCTGTAATAATCTTCTTCTAAAGATTGATAAGCTGTTTGTAATTTATCAAATCTGGTTGGTTTGTCTAAGGTTAAGAGTGCTTCTTTATTCTTTTCATATAATCTCTTTTTAATGAATAATCTTATCTGTTTCAAACTCAAATTGTTGAAAGTTTTGTAATTGTTTAATAAAATCATTTCAATCAACCTATTGAATTGTCTTTTTTCCAATTTTTGTTCACTTCTGAAATTTTCAATCCACTCTTTACTTAATTTTTCAAAATTTATTGATTTTAAATCAAGCACTGATTTCAATCGAGTCAAATCTGCCTTATCTCTCATATCATCGAAGCTTTCATTGGGGTCTTCAACAACTATTTCAATAATTTTAGGATCTTTCAACCAAAATTCGTATAAATGGGTATAAAATTTAGAACCAATTGATTTACCTTGATAATTAGGTAATATCACAAACTGACTGATTTTCTTTCTTATTTGTTCAACCCCATTATCGAAGTCTGTACTTCCAGGGTATTTCCAATAATTATACACAGTGGTGAAACCAACAATTGAGGGTTTGGATGTTTCAGATTCTTCATAGATTACATATAAGTCCCATAATTCATCTTTATAATCAATGAAAGATCCCGCTTCAATAAATAAAAGTACTAAGATTTGTAATCTTTTTTGTAATTCAATCCCATCCAAGTCTTTCAAGTTGATTTTATAGATTTTATAGGTTTCAAATTGGGATATCATTTCCCCAGGTATGTTATAAGTTTCATATTCTTTGTTTATTTCATCAACCCATTTAACTTCATCTTTAAATACCGTTGATTCAGGTAAGAATTTCATCATTGTTTCTTTGGGGTCTTTGATAGTATCGTCATCTAATTTTTCATCGTATTTGACATTCAAAAATGGATAGAAAGTATAATGATCGAAACATAAAAATATAACTAAATTTTTAAATCCAAAGATTGATTCGCTATCTCCAAAAATAGGGTATGTGAAACTTGGTTGAAAGTTTATTGCTGCACCGTCAGTAGTGATGAATAACTTCAAACACTCATTGGATGAAGATGTCCATACTTCAGGTTTCAATAAGTCTGCCATAACGCGTTGATTTCAATTCGCGCAAGTTTTTCACCATACTTAAGACCAGAAGTTCGATGTTAATTGTCAAAGAGAAGAGTCTGCCATTTTCAACAAGGAGAAGAACTTTTCAATTTTCAGAATAAACTGAATAGAGAATTAGTTCCAGAGAGGTTATTCACATTATCTTACATTAAACAATAACTAGTAATTTACTCAGTAACTACTACTAAATCTCCAGCTTCAACCATATCTCCATTTTTATGGAAGATCTTTACAACTTTACCGTCTTTTGTGGCATTAACAATCATTTCGGTCTTCATAGCTTCAACAACAATCAAGCCATCCCCTTTTTTGATCTCTTGACCAACTTCAACCAAAGGTTTCCAGAATCTACCACTGAATTCAGAATAAACCATTTCAGCATCTTCACTGAATTTGTCCTCTTCAGTGTTAACTGGTTGAGAACTTTTAGCTAACTCAGCATTAGAAATTTGAATTAATCTGTTAAATTCTTCTAATTTATCACCACCTTGGTTCTTTTGGAATTCTTCAATTGACTCAGAATTTTCTTGAATCCATTCTAAGTATTTACCATGATCGAAAACAGTATCAATGATATCAACCTTGAACTTACCTGCATTCATTTCATCACTGTAATTATCAATAACTTCTTCACTGACAGGGTAAAATTCAACTTGATCGAATGGTGATAATAACCATGGGTGATCAACTGAATGTAAACCTAAGGTTAATTTATCCCAAATTGGAACAGTTCTACCAACTAATTGATAACCACCTGGAGATTCCATGGTGTAGATACACATATAACTACCTCCAATACCAACAGTACCGTTTGGTGTGAAAGTTCTTGAAGGATTATATTTGGTACCTAAGAATCTTTGTCTGGGATCTAATGGAACAGCACATGGAGCACCAAGGAAAACATCACCTAATCCTAAGACTAAGAATCTAGCAGTGTATAACATATCTTTAACATCAGATCTTTCTATACCATTAATAGAAGCAATGAAGTCAACATTATTTGGTAACCAAGGAGCTTCACTTCTAATAGTTTCACTATATCTTTTAACGGCGTCCATAGTCTTTTTATCTTCGAAGGCCATTGGTAATTTGATAATTCTTGAAGGAATCTTCCATTTGTTAATGAAAACAATTTCCTTTTCAATTGAAATCAAAATCTTCAATAAATCTTTTTGAGAGATTTCATCAAATTCAATCAAAACTGATCTAACACCTCTTGACATTTCAACAATACCATGAGTTTTTCTTTCACTAATGATTTCAATCAATTTATGGATTCTATAACTCAAGTTTAAGTCCATAACATTATCTCCGTATTCAATCAAGATATATCTATCACCAGCTTGTCTATAAACCACTTTAGGAGAACTGTTACTCTTATCAATGACAGCTAAGACTGGATCATTTGGTGATGATAAGATCTTACTTTCGAAAGATGGTAATTCACCTTCGAAAGATTCAATGATTTTATCTTGTTGAGTTTTCAAACCTTTAGCAGTTTCCCAATCTAAAGGAATGAATTGAATCAAATCACCTGGTTTAACTTGACCAATTTTCCACATTTCAGCTTCAGCGACAACAGCTTCACAAACGAAACCACCCAAAGAAGGACCGTCACAAGTTAAAATAACAGGTTCATCTCCAGTGAAATTGATAGCACCTAATGAATAAACATAATCATGAGCATTAGAAGGATGTAAACCAGCTTCTCCACCATCAGGTCTGGCCCATTGAGGTTTAGGACCAATTAATCTTACTCCGAATCTGTTGGAATTGTAGTGAACTTTCCATTCAGATTGGAAGAATTCTTCAACACTTTCTTTCTTGAAGAAATCTGGAGATCCATGAGGACCACAGGTGACACCGACTTTCCATGATTTCTTAGCATTGAAATCGTATGATGGAATTAATTGGCTTGGAACTTTAGTAGGTTTAGAAACTGGTGATGGTAAGGTACAACTTGGTAATTCTGGTTGACCTAAAAATAAAACATCACCTAATTTTAATACTCTACCATTGTAACCACCTAAGTTACCTAAAGCAAAAGTGGATCTAGAGCCCAAGTATTCAGTGACATCGATACCTCCTCTAATAGTCAAATAAGCTCTACAACCTTCAATTAATTTACCAACATTGACTTTGTCTCCGGCTTTAATTTCAATTGGTTCCCATTGGTTAACTTCTTTGTCGTTAACTTCTACCTTAACTTTACCACCGGTAACAGCGATAACGGTATCGTGATGGAATAAGAATTTAGGACCGTTTAAGGTGATTTCAATACCAGGTGCTTTTTTATCATTACCAACAATTCTATTACCAATTCTAAAAGCGTATTCATCCATACAACCTGATGGAGGAACACCGATGTGCCAATATCCTTTTCTACCTGGATAATCTTGAACAGTAGTGTAAGCACCAGGGTTTAAGACTTCAAAAGCAGTTGGTTGATATTTGAATGAATCCAAAATTTTAGTATGCATCTTACAATCTTCAAACATCTTGGAGTTGGCAATTGATCTCAAATAATCGACATTAGTAATACATCCATAAACCACGGTTTCATTCAAAGCTTTTCTCAATTTCATTAAAGCATCATTTCTATCTTTACCGTGAACAATGATTTTAGCTAAAGTAGGATCGTATTCAGCAGAAACAACAGTACCTTTTTCAACCCAACCATCGATTCTTGCCCATTCAGGGAATTTGACTTCGGTTAATTGACCTGGAGATGGCATAAAATCTTTAACTGGGTTTTCAGCGTATAATCTAGCTTCCATTGAAGCACCGGTGACAGTGATGACTTGTTCTTCCAAATTTGGTGCCATATCAGCAGCAATTAATAACATCCATTCAACTAAATCGAATCCTGTTACCATTTCAGTAATAGGATGTTCAACTTGTAATCTAGCATTAACTTCCAAGAAGTAGAATTCGTCACGTTTTTCATCATAGATGAATTCAACAGTACCAGCACATTTGTAATGTAATACTGAAGCTAAGGATTCAGCAGCTTTTCTCATTTTAGCTCTAGTAGTTTCAGGTAAGTTAGGAGCTGGGGTTTCTTCAATAACCTTTTGATTTCTTCTTTGTAAAGAACAATCTCTTTCACCTAAGGCTTTAGCTTTACCGAAACCATCACCTAAAATTTGAATTTCAACGTGTCTAGAGTTTTCAACAAATCTTTCTAAGAAAACTCCATCATCACCGAAATATGATTTACCTTGATGTTGGACAGTTTCGAAAATTCTTTCAATTTCATTTTCAGAGTCACATTTTTGTAAACCAATACCACCTCCACCAGCAGTAGATTTAACCATAACAGGATATTCTAATTTATTGGCAACTTCTCTGGCTTCTTTAGGAGATTTGATTAAATCTGAACCTGGTACTAATGGAACACCAGCAGTTTTGGCAATTTCCCTAGCACTATGTTTCAAACCTAATTTTCTGATAGCATCTCCACTTGGACCAACGAAAACGATTCCTTCTTTACCACATCTATCGGAGAAATCAGCGTTTTCTGAAAGGAAACCATAACCTGGAATAATAGCTTCAGCACCAGATTTTTTTGCAGCCGCGATAACTTTATCAATGGAAATATAAGTTTCAGCAGCTGATCTACCATGTAAAGGAATAGCTTCATCAGCTTCTAAAACATGTTTGGCGTATTTATCTAAGTCTGAGTAAATAGCAATAGATTTAATTCCCAATTTTTTCAAAGTTTTGATGATTCTTACAGCAATTTCACCTCTGTTAGCTACCAATACTGAGTCGAAAGGTTTTTTGTTTTTGTTAGCCTTTTCAGCTTCGATGAAATTCTTCCATCCACCATATTTGGTAATTTCGACAGTAGATTTAGACTTGTAACCAAATTCTTCACAAATGAAAGATTTGATAACTTTACCATCATCTAATTCAACTGAACCAATACCTAAAGGTTGAGGAACCATAGAAACGAATTCACCGAATTTTTCAATTGGAAGAGAATAAATTTCAATGGTAATATTGTCACCACCAGTTTCTTCATCAGGATTGATTTTTCTTAAACCTGGTTTCAAAATTGGACCTGATTTTGGTAAACAATATAATTTATAATTTTTTGAAGTTTTAGCTTGTTTGACAAATGTAGCGTTACATTTTTGTAATTGCCAATGTAATTCAAAACCTTTTAAATGAGCACCAACAACAGCTAATTCGACTGAAGTTGAAGGGTTTGGTTGAGGAATTGGTAATAATTCATCACCAGTTCCAACCAAAGTATCCTTTAAGCAACCAACGAATCTGTTTGAATTAAATTTCTTTAAGAATTGATTAGCTAATTCCAATAATGCATAATCATTGAATTTTTGTGATATTAAAGTGATACCAAATGGTAAATTATCGGATCTGAAACCAGCAGGGATAGCTAAGGCTGTTAAATCAGC
The DNA here is from genome assembly GCA_943733655.1 of Yamadazyma jaroonii. Lineage (NCBI taxonomy): Eukaryota > Fungi > Ascomycota > Pichiomycetes > Serinales > Debaryomycetaceae > Yamadazyma > Yamadazyma jaroonii. The sequence goes on from CALSDN010000018.1 coordinate 57,229, forward strand.
TAAATTAACGAAATTAGTATAAGTACCTTGATAACTATTCCATTTAATTGGTTCTTCTTGAACTTGTTTGATTGAAGGATTTAATGGAGCTGTTGGGAAAACAATGACATCAACATTAGACATGATTTCATTGATTTTTTGTAATAATGCTTGTCTCTTATATTCATATTTGAAACAATTAGCTCCGGTATAAGATTCTCCACCTTCGATAATCTTTTTAACTGTTGGATCAAGATCTTTAGCTGGAGGATTGGTTGCGAAAAAATCTTTGGTTGCAACATATCTTTCAGTAACCCAAGGACCTTCATACAATAATTTAGCTAATTCAACAAAAGGATCGATATTAACTGGTGGCATTTCGTAATTCATACTCTTGAATACATCAACAGCTTTATTATAAACCTTTGGATTTTCAGTTTCACCAAACCATAACAAATTGGTTGGAATACCAATTTTTGGTTTATAAAATGATAATAAAGGATTTGGAGGTAAAGGTCTTGAATATTCATCATGTTCAACATCAGGTTTAGCCATGATTTCGAATAATAATTGAGCATCTTGTAAATTTAAAGCAAAGATAGAAACACAATCTAAAGATTTACAAGCTGGAACAACCCCTTTACATGAAAATACACCTTTAGTTGGTTTCAAACCAATTAAATTATTTAAATGAGCAGGAACTCTTCCACTACCAGCAGTATCAGTACCTAAAGAAACAGGTACAATACCTCTAGCAACAACAGAAGCACTACCAGCAGAAGAACCACCACTGACGTATTTGTCATTAAAAGTACATGGTGTTATACCGTATGGAGATCTAGTACCAACTAAACCAGTTGCAAATTGATCTAAATTAGTTTTACCAATAACTATGGCACCTTTGTCTCTTAACAATTTAACTACTGTAGCATCTTCTTTAGGATCATATTCAAAACTTGGACAAGCAGCAGTTGTTGGTAAATGTTTCACATCAATATTATCTTTAATAGCTACAGGTACCCCATAAAGTGGTAAGTCTTTTTTGTTACTGTTACTTTGTAAGAAATCCCATTGATGTCTTAAATTGTCTTCAGAAACAATTTTAATCCAAGCTGGATCATTTTCGTCTTGATCATTAACTAATTGTAATAACAATTTAAATGATTCATTTGGTGTAGCATCAAAATGGAATTTCTTCCATTCACTAACGGTCCACCCAATATATGACATGATTAAAAGATTCTTTCAATTTAAAAATTCCAATTCACTACAAAGATACCAAATTAAAAGATCTAAAAATCAATAATGTAAAAGATTAGGATTATCTATAATATATAAATCTTGTCCAGTTTTTACTTATGGATTATCCCGAAACCTGCGTGCGCGAACCCAATCAGTAGATGGTTGTTTGGGGAAACTAGTAGAAGATCGAAAAAAATTCCTATGGGCCATGGTGTCGGGGCCGTTAAAATTCCAATTTCCGGACTTTAGTTGGGACCAGAGGTGTTCTCGAAAGAGTACATGAAGTTTGCAACAACTCCGGATAATAACAATGTTTTTGCAGCCAAATAAATGCATGTTTAAAGTTAACCTCAATTATAATCTAATGTGTAAAACTTTACATTACATGGGCAAAATCTTAATAAAATTCACAAGTTAAGACTTTAAAGGAGTTACAATTACACAGGTGACTTGTACATCCGTAATATTCTTCATCTTCACCCACTTTTCAGTGACATCAATACATTTACATAGTAACTATTAATCCTCTAGGAGATTGATATAACCTTTAGATTCTCAATTTTCATTGGCTGGAGATATTCTCACTCAGTGGAAATTCTCACAATTTTCAGAAAATTTTACCTGTTATACCAGGACATTTATCCGTTCCTTATCAGTCTGCGTTATCTGGACCCGATATAGGGCCCTTTTCAAAACGGATGGGCCTTTGAGATTAAGAGATGAGATGAGATGTGGTGCGATAAACTAGACAGGACGTTACAGATTTGCATTAGGTTTTCTTTAAATAATTCCGCTTATCTAACTATTATCATATTCAATCCATCATGTGTGTCATGTGATTCAATATATGCAACATCAATTCCAAAACTTTTTGAATATTTTCTTCTTAGGTTTAATTGGTTTGACTTCTAATTCCCCCATATCTGTTTCTTTTTGCAAGGCTTCATCAGGTTTGTCTTGGTTTTCAGGTTCATTAGGAACTTCACTGATTTCATCAACAGTTATTTTTGGTGGTGGTTTCTCTTTTTTCAAAACCTTTTCAAACTTGGATAAGATTGATACAAAGAAGTTGGTACCTTCTTTTGATTTACTTTGGACTGGATTGTTATCAGCTGGAATAGAAAGGGGCTCCTCGTCTCCATCTTCGACAGCTTCACCTCTGGTTTCATAAGGAACATCCTCAATAACTGTTTCAGAGTTTACTTCTTCGTGAACTTCTTGATCAATGTTCGACTCGTCAATTGGTGCCATTTCTTTCTGTAACAACAAGGGGGGAATTGAGGATAATTTATAGATCAAAAAAGCCCCACGATAATTTTCTTATCTATAGATTTACTTCAATTGTGATACATCACTTCAAATTTGATACCGCATTTTAATTAATCGTAAAAAATGTCAATTTAAAACGATTTTTGTTTCAATTTTAAGATCCACAATACGTGTAACACATTGTTTACGTTAACCAGTTTACTGCTAATCAATCGGGTAGAAATTGACTTTTTTCAGATCAAAATACAGAACGCTCAATGTTTTTTATTTGCAATTTTTGCAGATCAGTCTTTTTAATCTTCCACCATAGAGTTTGAAAAGAATATTACCAGTTATCTCAATTAAAACACATATATTATACTCACTAAAAGGTTACTCTATAACCTAAATTTTAACCGGACTTTTTATCCAGATCTTCATTGACCAAATATTCATCGATGTTCTTAGCTTCCACAATTTGAGCTCTTTGAGACAACTGTTGGGAGATTTGTGATTTGACGGCAGTCAATTTTTCAGGATTTTCATCTTGCCATTGTTTGAACTTGTAACTTTGGCCAGTTAAATCCCAATAGATGGATTTCAGAACAAGAACAAGTGATTCCCTACTTTCATACAATGGACCAACGACAACAACAGCGGCACAGAAGAATAACCAGATAAATCCAACAACAACCCAACCAGTAAAGAATTTCTTACTGAAAACGTATTTAGAACCATACATTGGGATTGGCCATAATAAAAGGAAGGCAAATGTCAAGAAGATACACAAAGCAAGGGAAACTTTGAAATGTTTCTTCAAAATGGTTTCTTGTTCGGCTAAATCATTTTTATGGAGGTCAGCAAGGTTTGAAGCAATTTGAGTTACTCTAGAAGTCAAAGGAACCAATTTATCGGAATTTTCTTCATCAATCTTGACACCTTCAGCTGCTAATAATTCTTCCTCTTCATCAACTCTTCTAACGTTCTTTAAGATTTCCCAATCAAAGTTTTGAGGTTTAAAAGCGTAAGTAAAGATTGGAATCAAGAAACAAGGGGACATTAAGGCAACTAAATTACCAGTCAACATTGAATAATCTTCGAAAGTGGTATTAACATCAACAGCTCCAAAGACACCTTTTGAACAAGCAATCCAAGAGATAATGGCTAAAACAGTAGCAATTGGAGGACTCAAAGCAGCAGCCCAGGCATTTTGACTTTTGTTGAATAAAGTTAAACAAAGAGGAATGACAGCACCTCCAATCAAAACACCCATTAATTCATATAAGTAACCCATTGAAACCCCAGCGTAGTATAAACCAATGGCAAAAGCGGCCATTACGTAACCGAAAAGTAAAACGGTAGCATGGGAGATGAAGATTAATCTTTTACCACTAGCTTCTGGATTAATGTAACTTCTGTAAATATCAAAAGTAACAACAGTGGAAACTGAAACTAATTCAGAACTCATTGCTGAAGTAACAGCAGTGAAAACAACTAATAATGAAGCAACGGCTCCTCCTTTACCTAATAAAGCAACAGCAGCGTTTGGTAAAACCAAACCAGAGTTGACTTCATAATCAGTTAAACTTTGAGGGTAAGTTGGCCAAACATCAGAACTTTGTAAAGCTCTAGCGGTTAAACCCATGGTGGTAGCAACAAAGAATGGGATAGCAAACCAAGAAAGACCACCTAAAACGTATGATGGCATGGTAGCAGTTGGAGAAGCAGCAAAAGCTTTGGAGAAATAAGCATTATCAATGAAAGGATTGAAATTTGAAATGATATTGACAATGAAGAAAATACCAGCTGACTTAGAACTCATGGTTAAGTAACTACCTTCGGCGTTACCTTCTCTTGGGTCAGAAATAGCAGCTTCATTCAATAATTCCCACATTTTACCTGGAGATCCTAAAGCACTACTAGTGGCAAAGGCAGCAAAACCAAAGACAAAAGCAATGATAAGAACCATTGTACCATGAACATAATCAGTAATCAAAGTAGCTTTCAAACCTCCAAACATGGTATATAAGATGACACCTAATGGTAATAAAAGACAACCAGCAATAACGTGAACACCAGTTAAATCTTTAATAACAGCAGAACCACCAGCTAATAACATAGCAGTGACTAAGATATTAACAATCAAACCCCAAGTAATGAAAGTGATATGGGCAGCTTTACCATAACGAGCGTGGACAATTTCTAAATAACTATGGGCATTAGGACAAATTTGTTTAGCTCTGATAGCCAAACAACTGAACATAATAATTTGAACAGTGGCACCTGCAGCATAACCATAAGCACCAAAGACACCATTGACATAAGTTTTTGAAGATGAAGTAAGTAAAGTGGCAGCCCAAGTCCAACTACTAACAACCCCCGAGGCAATTAAAAACTTCTTACAAGATTTAGCTGCAGTGGAGAAAGTTTCAGCAGTAATAACTTCTTTCTTATATCTTCTTAACATCCAAGTAAGTAACATCATACCTGCTGAAAAAAATAAACCTAATCCTACAAGAACACCATAACCAGCACCTTGGTTTAATGGAACATATCTAACAGTAGCTTCTGACATCTTAAGATCAATTGACTTTGTAAATTAATGGAGAAGATTGATTTAAATTGTTCGATGAATAATTTCAAGAAATCTTTTCTATTTTATACTCGTCTGAGTCAGGTTGCATCGATTGATAAGTTTAAGAAGATAAGAAACGAAATTTTCACTTCGCTGTCAGGAATGAAAATGTCGTGGAACTATCTTTGATATTTTCTATTTTTCTTCTCTCGTTGACCCTTTGACGTAGATAGTCTAAAACAGTAACAACAGAGGTAAAATTACTTTTAAAGTTTCAATTGAAAAAGTGAAGGTTCTAGTTCAATTATCCATTAGAAATCTTGTGTCCTCTTATTGATAAATACCTTAAAACCTAAGAAAAATGTTGATTTAAAACAATCACTGATTAGATAAGTAGATTCTTCATGAGAAATTTCACGACATTTTTCATGTGGCCCGTTTGATTTTCAGGAGATAAAACGCAAAAAACTGCTAGTTGCTGAATCGGGTAAATGGCCCACCAAGCAAAAAAACTACCTTTGTTTATTGTTTCAACGTTTCAACCGTTGAACCAAAGAGATTCAATTACTCCTCTCTATCCAAATAAAATTTACTCACAATAGAGGAGAAGATGGTTCCAGTAGTCAAGAGATTCATAACGGCGTTATCTATCTTTTACATTATGAAAGTTCATGTATCGGGCCACGTATGTTTACGCGAGAGATGGTTGATTATTTGTCCGGTATCTTGAACCAGGAATTTTTTTTCCTTCGACTTCGGGCCTAAAGCCATTTGAGGCCCTCATTTTTAATTATAATCAGAAATTAATGCCTTTCAAATCAAATAAGGCTTTGCTACCAAATTTATCGGTTGCAATCTTTAACTGTTGAGCTTCTAATTGTAACCTTTCAACTTGTTCTTGTTGTAATCTTTCTTCAAAACCTGTGGTATCAATTTCTTCATAATCAATGAATTTGTTTAAAAAGTAGAATGTCCCCATTATACTGTTATCAATCACCACCAATCCTTCATTGACTAACTTATCTAGTTCTTCAATGGTAATATTGTTAGACCAATTGAATTCTTCACTGATTTCACTGATAGTGTTACCTTTGAAAAACTTGAAATTATCTTTAAGATAATTATCTTTATCGATTTGATATATTAGCTTATACTTTTGATAAAAGAATTCAATTTCACAAGTCTTTAAAAACTTTAAAATCAACTGACTTACATTTTCATTGAATTTGGGCTTTAGAATCCTTAAACCCGTTGATTCATACGTTTGGTAAATGATGGGTAATCCCAATTTGTCGAAATATTCAATAGATTTCATGAAATCATTCGAAGATATCAATTCAATACCTATCCCTTGATTTAGAATCAAGAACTTATTGAAGTCTGCAAACAAATCTTGTAAAGTGATCATGGATGAACTTTTGATTAATTTATAGGAGGTAAGATATTCACTTAAGAATTTCGATAACTCTTCATAATAAACCTTTGAATTTTTGTCGATATTGAATTTGATCTTTGGGTATGTTTTGATAGGCTTGATGAGTTTGTTGAAAGAATTGGACAATTTGATTAAATCTTGATATTTAAACATCAATTGTTCAACATCTTCAAGGGAATTGCTTAAAGTGATTTCATTATTCTTTCTTGTTTGTTCACTAAGGAGTTCGAGTCTATATATCCCACTTCCTTTGACGGTATCAACTTTGTCTTCGACTTTGATGGAATCCTTATTGACATTACCTGATTGAATTAATTTATCCCATTTGTTTGTTTCAAGAATTTCAACCAATAAATTATTGAATTTTGTTTCACCACCCATTCTAAAACTAATTTTGATGTATTTATCATCACCTGAATATGCTTCTTCATCTTCCAACTCTATTTTCAAAGGATTCTCCTGGATTTTATCGGTCAAAGCTTTAGACAATTTCGATTTCAATTCTGATCCACACATTTCACAATATTTCAATGATGGATGATTTATGAAAGTACACTTGGAACATTGATCATCTCTACCTTCAGAAACTTCCAGAGTCTCCATAAGGGTTTCAATGTATTTCCTTGTTGGTGGAATACCACATGAAACACATGGTGGCAATGAATTCATATCTACTTTAGGTAGATGATTATTATATGAACATATTTTACACACCCAATCTAATGACGAATCTTGTTGTAAATCTTCTACAAAATATATTTTCACTTTTGGTGACCTCTTCAAGAATCCATCTATTGTTTCTGTTCGAGTGATACCACTAATTTCAAGGAATAATGAGTTCTCCACTATATTATCGATATAAATTATTCGAACATTAGTTAAGTAAAGTCTACCGAATTGACGATTAGTTATTTTAACTTTACCTTGATATAAACCAACATTATCTCTAACGTATAGTATCTCCTCATTATCTCGTAGTATAGGTCTATTACTCCTATTGACATTTACCTTATGCCATATCTTAATACCCATTATCGCGAACCGATTATCTTTAGATCTCACAGTTTTTTCTTCTTGTAAACTAAAAGTACAAATAATATGTCATTTCTATTCAAAAGGAATCCAAGAACTCCCCAAGAGTTAATCAAGAATTTGAATGAATCCATCGAAAAAATTGATTTATCCAATGATAACCACAGAAAATATCAAGATGAATGTTCTAAATATTTAAAACAAATCAAAATTATACTACACGGTGATGATGAAATTGAACCTCAACCTGATCAGATAACATTATTGGCACAAGAGATATATCAAACAGATTGTCTATATTATTTAACCAAATATTTATCCAATCTTGATTTTGATAGTAGAAAAGATGTAGCAATTTTATTCCTGACATTGTTAAGAAGGAAAATAAGCAATAAATCACCAACAGTTGATTATTTGATTTCAAAGAATGAAATTTTGATCTTGTTAATGAAAAATCAAGAAGTGCAAGAAATTGGATTAATTTGTGGTTCAATATTAAGAGATTGTATAAAATTCGAAATCATAAATGATTTCATTTTGAATAATAAATACTTCTGGAATTATTTCAATTATGTACAAAATGAAATCTTTGAAATAGCCACCGATTCATTTACAACATTACATGACTTATTGACCATTCATAAGAAATTGGTATCAGAATTTTTAGCAGATAATTACGATTATTTTACTAAGAACATAAATAAATTAATTCAACTGAAGAATTATGTTACTAAAAGACAAAGCATAAGATTGTTAAGTGAAATAGTATTGACAAGATCAAACCAATTCTTCTTGAATAAGTATTTTGACGATACTATTAACTTAAAATTGATTATGATGTTATTAAGTGATAAACTGAAAAATCTACAAATTGAAGGATTTCATATATTCAAATTTTTCATTGCTAAACCAAAAAAATCCCAGAAGATTTTAGATATTCTAATAAAGAATAAAGATAACTTCATTGAATTTTTTGAAAAATTCGATTTATCAAGTTTCAACGATTCAAATTCCATCGATGAAAAGGATTACATTTTAAATGAAATTAAAAAATTACCTGATATCGAAAGATTATAGAGAGAACATGCATTATTATTATTATTATTCATAACTATTTAATTCTAAACTCTATTATCTACCTTTTTTATAAATCTTTAGTCAAAGTTGACCAATTTTTGAATTGGGATTTACCGTATTGAATTTCATTGATCCATTGTAAAACTTTTTTAGTAACTTCACCAGTTTCACCTTCAGAAGTTGGAACTTTGATGTTTTCACCTCTGAATTCAATGTTGTTAACTGGTGAAACAATAGCAGCAGTACCTGAACCAAAAGCTTCGATTAAAGTACCTTCATCAGCAGCTTTTTTAACATCATGAATAGTATAGTTTCTTTCAGAAACTTCCCATTCATCACCTAATTTTTCTCTACATAATTCTAAAATAGAATCTCTAGTAATACCTTCTAAAATAGTACCGTCTAATGGAGCAGTAACTAATTCTTTTTTACCATTTGGTTTTTGGAAAGCGAAGAAAACATTCATAGTACCAACTTCAGTAACGTAACCTTCTTCACCAAATAACCATAAAATTTGTTGATGTCCCTTTTCAGCAGCTAATCTTTGTGGTTTAATAGTTGGAGCATAATTAGCACCTAATTTTTTATCACCACTTCCACCTGGCCATGCTCTAACATGATCTTCAGTAGCTTGTAATGAAACAGCTTTGAAACCAGTTTTATAATATGGACCAACAGGTGAAGCAATGACGAAAATCAAAGCTTTATCTGGGGTAGCAACACCTAAACTTGGAGTAGTACCAATCATAGTTGGTCTTAAATATAATGAATATCCATTACCTTTAGGAATGAAATCTTTTTCAACTTCAACATACTTACCAATTAATTTGGCTAATTCTTCCTTGTCGAAAGCTGGTAAATCAATGGCGTTGGCTGATTTAGACATTCTTTCCATATTTTTATTAATTCTGAATAATCTAGCATCACCATTATCGTCTTTATAAGCTTTTAAACCTTCAAATAATTCAAAAGAGTAATGGAAAACAACAGCACTTGGATCTAATGATAAATTGTGATAAGGACTAATCTTTGGAGTACCCCAACCTTCTTGAGCAGTCCATTCAACTTCTAAAATATGATCAGTGAATGACTTACCAAATACTAATTCATCATTTGGTAACTTAGTTTTTGGTGTGGTGGTCTTATTTATAACTAATTTTGAACTATCTAATGACATGTTCAAAAATCTTCTTTGTGTAAATGCTAATTTCTTAAACATTTTTCTTTTATTTTCTATTTATATCTAAAAAAATTTTCAAGATTTATGTCTCAATATAAACCGATCTTTATGACTCAGTTGGCGAACAGTTTTTTTTTTTGAGAATTCTCGGTTACTGATGGATTTTTCCATCACAGAGTCATAACACTTAGTTTAACTTTGATAACAAGTAAATGAAACTCCTGAACCGGGAGAGTGCATTAGTCATCTGTTTGAAGTTGATTACCAGGTTTTAAAGGGATGAATAGGTTGATAAAAGAGTTGATGGGATTTCAAGAGGCGGAATTACCACATCTGGAGATGTCGTATATTCTCTATAACTTTCCACTTTTTCTGCTGCTAAGTTTTTTTGCAGGTTCCTTTTGCAGATTGTATTTGCAGATTATTCTTGGTACCCAAACTTGCACATTATTATGTCTGCAGATTCGTATATTTGCAGGTTACTTTATCCGCAAGTTTGGGCTGCAAATTCTTTCATTTCTTCCTATATAATATCTATATTCTCTATTAAAAACCCATTGATTAATAACTTACTATTTAGGATGCCTAAATTGTTCTTTCCTAATTCAAATCTATTGATGAATATCCTTTCATTTGGTTTGATGAATACACCGTTGACTTTCAAAACTCTGCCAACAATATCATGAACGATCATCTCTTGACTGATAGGTTTGTTTATTTGACGTATCATTTCTTTAGTGACTAGGTTATAAGATGTGTCAACCTTCCCTTCGCCTAAGAATTCAAGGGACAACCTTAAATCCCTGAAATCTTCAATGTAATAGAATGAGCCTTCTTTAATTATCGTGGAATTTGAGATCCCACTAGAATTACCCAAGAACAATTCAAATTTACTAGTAGTTGAAGATACCGGAGACATCAATTCAGTATCGAATAATGTAAACTTGTTGAAGAAATCGTTGTTCAATTCCATGTATCCATCATTTTCAAGATATTGTGGACGTTTCAAATAATCTTGATAATCATAATCAAATTTAAATAAGTTCATATCATAATAATTAGATTTAAGAAAATCTTTGGGCCCCCTGGTGAAAGGATTTAATTCACATTTTTCTAATTCTTGTTCGAAATGACTGTGCACATCAGGTTCTATATATTGGGTTGAGTTTGAATAATCATACCATAAAGGATGTCCTTCAGTTGAAAAAATCCAGTTTTTTCTTGTCATATCTTTGGAATGTAAGAAAACTTCTTCTTGTTCATCAAACAAGAGGTAAAGGTACTTCAAAGTCTCGCTTAGAACAAAGGATTCCATTCTATCTTGAAATTCTCCTGTTCGGATATTTTGAATTCCTTTGAACCCACATTCACTTTTAAATCTTGTCTTGAATAAGTTGAGTATCCTCTCACCGATATTCAAATACATGGGGTCCCTGGTTGCTCTGTATAAATAATAAGTTGATTCTATGAATTCTGGTCTCAAAGGGTACCATTCTAAACCTATCAACTCATTAGAACCAAGCTTATCTTTCGGTATTAAACAATTCCATCTTTCTGGAATCAGATCAAAATGATCCCATAATTTCATAAACGTCATATGAGATCCAATAGCATCTTTAAGTCTTCCTGATAAAACTTGGACTCCAGTCCAAAATGCACTCAACAGATCGATCCACACTGTAGCATCCAATCCATCATTGACTCCAACATTGGCAAACATCATATAATTCATATCTTCAATTGACCCTTTAACCAGGTGTGTCATCAATGCTTTATACGATTTCTTGAATATGTTCCACATATGATTATCGTTGAATACTATCGACAGCTTCAATGCGTATTCATAAAATGAATCAATCGAAGCACCAATGCCTGATATGGCGTCTTTCCATTCGCCATCAATAGGTGACAAAGTCATAGGTAATAAATCTAAATCCAGTCTAGCTGCCCATACTTTTTCGAATGTTTTCTTGGTATAATACTCAAAGTCAGGATTCCCTGTTAACCTCGATAATAAAGTAAATTCTAAAACTGGGGTGGTGACCCCTGAAGTACAGGTTTCCATTTGTAACTTATAAGGTACACTCTTCACTCCTTTAGAAAGGTTAATACGTGGAACGGGAATACCAGTGGAAGTTTTGAATGCTGGTAACAAACGAAGACCTAAATCATTTGCCATTTCTAAAAGAAACCCATCATAATTTTCAGAAATCCTTTGAAATTCTTCATTTTTGATGATACTAGAATCACTTAAAATGGTATGAGTTGATAACAAGCCTCCCAATGATCTAATTGTCATTTCAAACACTTGAATAATCACGTTCTTATTGAAGAAAGTTGACTTTTCACCTTTCAAGTAATCTAAAGATCTCTCCAAATCTTGCCACTTTTCCATGATTATTAAACTATCAAGATTATCTAATAAAGTAGATGAAACATTACCCATAACGTCATTCCTTACAATATTGTTCTTATCTTTAAAATCAGGACCATAAGGTTGACAACTCATAGGTGTCACCTCATCAAAGGGGAATCCAAATTCCATATACGAGTTCCAGGCATGATCAAAAAGAAGTTTGGTTTCATCTTTCAAATACCGGAGATGGTCAGGAGTGAAAGATGAGTTAAACCCCACCACTATGGAAACCAACCATATCCATAGTAAGTTCATGAGATTCTGATCTAGTTTGCGCGGTGCGTAACTTTTTCACTTTTAACCTTATGCACCTTTGATGTACAAAGAGATGTCTTGAGAGCCTAATACAATAAATAAATATCTATTTTCCGAATATTCTATTAACTTGAGTAAGAACCTTTCCTGTACCGAACCATAATGAAAGGAATATTAAAATCACATTGATCACCACCAATAATAATCCATTGAGCATAAATCTGGGTGCAAAAATCTTCCATACCATTAAATGTCTTCTAAAATGGGCAGTAAAAATGAAACTTGATAAACTGATTAATGTTTGATAAGTTATCAAGGAAGTGATGACGGTTATTATTTGAGATAATGCAGTGATTGGTTTATTTGTTGGAGGTATTTTCCACAAGGTGATTAAAGGTAAACTTAAACAAATGATTATGAATGAGCCGAAAGTGTTGAGGAAAATGTTCAAGTGGGTTATAGGGAATATGATGTTCTCAGTAGTCATGAATCCAACATCCCAATGAATTGAAGGGATAGTAGCTTGATGACCTGAACTGAAGAAATGTTGATAACCTAATAATCCGAATATTATAGGACTAACAAGATTTCTTCTTAGATTTAATAAATCAATGATTTCTAAGAATGATAAGATTTGAATTAACAATCCAGCAATAGCAACAGCTCCTAAAGGTTTGGAAACTAACATAACTGCAATGGAAAAATTGATCACTAATAAGAAGTATGACGATCCATAAATGTTACCATAACCTAAAATGGTAGCTTTTGGTTTCAATTCTGGGGCATCTTCATCAGGAGATGCTGGGATTGTTTGTTCAGGTGGTGCAGGTCTTGATAAGTCGATTTTAACACATAATGGCCCTCTTGACCAGGAATAATTAGCCAAAATTAATGATATAACCAAAACAATTCTAGCAATAGATAATTTAAATGATTTAAAAACAGTTGAAGGAATCTGGAAATAATTCAAATTATCAACATATTCAAATGTCCAGTAAAATGCATTTAACATTAACAAAAATTTCATACCATTTATCCATAAAGGTCCTGCTGAATGGAAGGAATTTGATAATTTGAAGAACGATTTGATCATTAATGGTAATAAAAATGATACCACATGTAATAAAACAATTGACCACCAAGTTGTTTCGAATGTAGGCTTACATAATCCACCTTGTTCTTCTCTACACAAATTAATCATTGAGACTAATCTTGAAACGAATAAGAATGTGAAAGAATGATTCAATCCCAAAATTTTCTCGTTGGTTGAAATTGTTGGATTCTTTAATATGGAGACAAATGTACCCACACCGAAGGTCATGATAAAAAAATGAATCATTTTATCTTCCCAGATCACATACGAATTTGATGCAAAGATCAAACAATGTAAAACTATGAAAGCAAGACCCATAAATGACCAAGTATTAAAACTGTAGACAAAGAAATCTACTATTTGATGAAGTAACCACAAAATACTGAATCTGTCCATTATAGGTGCCCAAAATCCAATTACCATCCCGATTGCAACTCCGCTACCAATACAATTTTTCAATGTCAAATTTTGAGGCATCAATACTATGTAAACTGAAAAACTTAATACTATCCCCAATAGAGACATTGCTATAACAGACCCAATAAATTCGAATGACATGGTAGAAACTCTTACTGAGGGTATTGATCTTGAATAAGCTAATATAAATACAAAGGAGAAAAATAAAAGTATTACCCCCAAAACAATGAATTTCATATCAAATCTGGCCCATAAGGTTTTACAATGTTCTAATGATTGGTATTGATAACTTTTAGATGATTCAATGGTGAATGTTTCGGGCATTCCCAAAGTATCTTTCAAAATTGGTGACGATTGTCTGAATCTATTAATCTGTTCGATGGTCTTTACTGAAGGAATCTTTAAATCTTTGAACATTTCATCTATAGGGAATCCCAAATTATTATGGGGGATTGGAATTCCTAGTAATAAAGATAAAGTTGGTACTAAATCAACTTGGTTAACTGATCTATAGTTACTTCCTAAGTTGGAAATATCATATTTTTCTTTTCCTTTGGGACTCATGTTGAATTTCTTGTTTTTTGTATAGGCGAAGAAGGTAGTTTCTAATTCATCTTTTGAATCACCTCCATGATTCCCCGTATAATCCATTCCATGATCACCAATTACCACCAACAAAGTTTTATCATCCATTTTATCAATGATTTTAGAGATCTCATCATTCATTTGATTCAATTTATCTTTCATTGAATGATGGTTTGGTCCATATCTATGACCAATATGATCCACACCTAAGAAATGACCAATAATCATATCCCAATCGTTTTGTTCCATTATTGGATAAATGTGTTCTAAAACCCCATTATCAACAGTATCTATATCCCAAACATTCAATGATGGATATGGGAAATTATATTTTGGATTAATGTACTTCTTAAATAAAGCCTCCCAAGTATCATCACCCATGAAGGCTATTGATTTGTTATGATTATATAATTGCAATAACCAATTATCTTCATCGATTTCATCACCATCAAAATTTGAACCAGCATCTATAAAAGTTGGCAATGAACCTGTGGTCAAACCTTTTAATCTTTGTAATGTTGTTGTTGGGGGATCAGCAATAAATTTCAATAATGTGGATTTCTTTGGATTAGTTTGAGCCAAATCATATAAAATGGGAAAGTTATTATGATAATGTTTATCAGATCCTTCAACGGGTATTACAAAATCAAATCTTAAAGCATCAATAACTAAAAAGATCGTTTTCTCTATGGTTGGTTGTATACATGGATCAATCGTATCATTACAATATGATATGGTTGATGAAACATCTCTTGATAAAAGAAATCCCTGTTTGAAGAAAACAATTGATATTACTTGTAGAATAGCAAAGAAAATCAATACAAATATGTAGCCAAAGAATGTTATCCTTAGCTTTTGTTGTCTTATTCTCGTCCTAGCTTCTACCTGCATCGTTTAGCCATTAATTTGATCGGGACTATCGTTTTGATTTTATCGAATCCGCGCATGTCGTGTAGGAGCCTCATGGTAAACAGTAGATTAGAGAACATAACTCCTATAATACATTTATTCCATACTATGATCTATTTGACTTAAGAAATCTTCATCAAAAGCTCCACCTTCAATGATATCTCCTTCATCTCCTTGAAAATTTATTAAATCTCCCATATCATCCACCATATTATCATTCGATTGTCTTTGAAATAAGTTATTTATATCATCTAAATTCTTATTATTTTGAAACATAAAGTTATTATCGAATTCTGTGTTCATGTTGGTATTCATATTATTCATATTATTTTGTGGTTGGTTTTGGTTTATATTAATCATGGAGTTTATCGATCTGGGATTATAATCTTTAGGAGCTTCTTGGACATTGGGATTTTTAACTGAATATGTTTTGTATCCCAGTATATTAAGCAAGGTTTTGTTGTGTTTCTCTTTATATTCTTTGAGAATCTGATTATATTCGTCTTCTAATTTATTCAATGAATCTTCATCATTCAAATCTTCAGTTAATTTTGCAATTCTTTCAACAGCATTCTTTTGGAAAGTGTATTCATCGGAAAACTCTACTTTGACTTCTTGTTGGTTTTCGCTTTCCTGTGTCAATTTCTTAGTAACGAATTTCATTACTTCATAATCTCCAAAATATGTACCTTCTGGACCTAAGGTTTTCAAATAAGCTGTTAATTCTTGATCATTTAATTCTTGTGGTCGTTTGGCATGTTCTGGGAATGATGATGGTGGTTTAATCTTAGATGTATGAATATATTTAGATGTTACAATTTCCAACAACTCTTGGTTTTGAATTAACTTTGATAACGCATCGTTTCTGAACGATATTAAATCAGATTCATCATGCAATGAATTGGTTGGTTCTTCCTTCACTGGTTGTTTGACATGCTGTTGTGGTGGTGGCGGCTGACGGATATGATTCTGAATCACAGGTACTTTATTCCGACGTCTTGGTCTTCCTGGATGTCCCATATTGTTGTTTTCAAAATTGTGCGAAAATTGTGAGGCTGTCAAATTAATATGGAGAAAAGAGCCTCACATTGACTCAAGTTGGAGTTATAGAATTCGGAAGAGACTGGAGGTCAAGTACAAAACTCAGTATACATTAAATTACAAATCAAATCTCCCGTTGATAAATTCTTCATCTTCTTCAATTTCCATTTCATCTTCATCCTCTTCATCAATTTGATCATCATCGATAACATCTTCATCTGGTGGTAAATTAGGATTACCAGGTATAAATGAACCAGGATTCTTGAAAGTGTTCATTCTGTGAGATTTACCGAAATGGTCATCCATTGCTGATGCATCAACATAAGTAAAACCTTTGAAATTAGCTTGAATTCCAGGACTCAAAGGAGTTGAAGCCAATTCCATTTGTTTTTTCAATACTGAAGTTGATTCATTAGTAAATTCCGGATCGAAATTTGAAGTATCAGTTTCTGATGATAAATGAGGTTTAAAAGGTGGGGGGATGGATTTTATCTTTAATAATTCCCAATCAATGTCATTAAAGAATGGGTGAGCTTTTAATTCTCTAGCATCATTAATGGAACCTAATCTGTGTTTTGGATTTCTGTTTAATAATCCTTTAACGAAAGATCTACCTTCAGGACTTAAGATTTCTTTTGGAAATCTGACTTTCCCAAAAGCGATATTTTTATACATTTGTTGAGTATTTTCAGCATAGAATGGTGACCAACCACAACACATTTCAAAGATTAATACACCTAAAGACCAGAAATCAACCATTTTAGTATAACCTGATTCATCCAATAATACTTCTGGAGCCAAATATTCAGTTGTACCACAAAATGTGTTAGTCGTACCATCATTATTTAAATTTGCTTTTGATAATCCGAAATCACATAATACAATATGACCATTGGCATCCAACAAGATATTTTCCGGTTTCAAGTCTCTATAAACTATATCGTTGTCATGTAAATGTTCTAAAGCCAAAACTAATTCAGCAATATAAAATTTAGCTCTGTCTTCAGGAAATCTACCTTCTTTTTGTAAATGCCAAAATAATTCACCTCCACTCATATAATCTGTGACTAAATATAAATCTGTTGGAGTTTGGAATGAAAATTTTAATCCAACGATGAAAGGTGATTGAGCAGCTGAAGTTCTAACTAAAATATTACGTTCTCCGATGGTATGGGCAATTTCTTTCTTTTTAACGATCACTTTCTTACTCAAAACTTTCATGGCATAAATTCTATTATTGTCCTTTTTCTTAACTTGATAAACTCTTCCAAAGGTACCTTTACCTAACAATCTTAAGATTTCGAAATCTTCAGGTCCATAAGTTTTAGCAATAATACTGGTGTATTCCCATTTGATTTTGATTGATCCACTTACTCTTTCACCAATGACTCTAGATGATAAATTGAACCAATTGCCTGATCTATTAGAATAATTGAAAGGTTGTATTCTTACATGGCCCAAGAAAGAATCATCAGTAGCAGCATCATAAATAGAAATGTCAATTTCAGATTTATTTCCTACTACATCAAACATTGCTTCATGATTCCAAATAGGATTTGTTACACCTACAGAATAATCTGACATTGTTAAATGATTTGATGATGATTGTCTTTGATATAAATTTCGAGGATTAGAATTTGTATGGTTAGAATGAAGATTATTCTTGACCATTGGACTTTTTGAAAATGATCCTGGAGCATTGGTAACAAATTCTGAACTTTCAAATGTACAAACAACATAAGGTTGACTATTTGGAGAATGAATAAGTAAATTATTGGCTTCTAATATGGTAACTTTTAATTTCCCTTTAGGTGCGGGATTTGATTGATTCATTGTTTGACCAGTTTCATCAGTGGTAATGATCACGGGATCCCCATCCGGTGATGTGATAGTACTTTGAAAAGTTGGAACATTATGAAGATGATTGTGATTTTCATTATTTTGGTTGAAATTAGAATTTAATTGGAAATTATTTTGTTGTTTGAAAGTTTTGGTAAATTCTTCATTATTATTGGATGTTGTACCATATACTAAGGAATTATCAGTTATAGCTGTTGTTGGTGTAGTATTGGCCAAATTCTTTGGGAAAATCTTGGATTGTTCATCATCCTTCTTTAATGAACTAAATCCAAATATTGTCTTTGCAAAATCAGCCATTTAATCAATTTTTTTAATGGCTCGTTAACTATAATATTAAATGTATAAATAAATGTTAAGTTTAATAATAATACATTAAACTATGAAATGAAATCTTTTAAAATGCTAAAAATTGAAATTATTTTGGTTATCGACAATTTTAAAAATGAATGTCTTCAATGAATAAATTTGTTAAAATTTAATTAAATATTTCGATAATCTTCAATAAGTCCAATTTCTTCGGGTAATTAATCCTTGGGGTGTATTAATTAATCTATAATAAAATCCTAATTAAAATTGATTGAATTAATAAAATGTCTATAATTTAGGGATAAACTGTGAGTATTTTTTCTTTTTCTCACTGAAGATTTTTTGATTAAGCGAACTCCCATTAACAGGAACAATGTGTAATTGATGACATGGAATTATGAAGAAATTGGTTCGGAGTAAGACAGATAGGTTTTTCAAGAGAGGATTCCATATTTGAAGCAAGAATTTTTTGTAAATGTTGACTGAATATGGAGATAGGGTAGACATTGCTTATTCTATGATTTAAATGCTTAAGTCGTAAATAGCTTGGGATTGCAAAAATTTGCCAAAATACCTCAATACGACGTAATAACGGAAATCTCTGATCTTCACTAAATGTTCAATATTACCATTACTTATGGTAACTACTTAATTGGTTAATCTCCTGAATACTTCCTCCTAACCTGTAAAAGATTAACTTTAGGTATATGCCGGATTACATAATAAACTGTAAACCCGAGTAAAAGCTGTCGTGCTCGCATCGGATGAGGTTAAAGAAATAGGACCAATCGATGTCACTCGATGATCATGAGGATTCTATGTCATGGTTTACTTCTTTAGAACAACAAAGAACAAACATGTAGATACATATAGGTCTGTGGTAAGGACACTACGAACGGGAGCTACCCGATTTGAACATTTCCTGTCAGCTTTATTTTACAGGTTAGCTTCTGGTCTATCCACTAAGTAAATCATTGTATGCAAAAATCTTGAATTAGAATTCCCGGACTTTGAGTGAATTATCATAAATGTGATTTGAAAAACGTTATTTCACGTCCCTAGAGTGATGAATTTTGGGTAATTTGCTATTCAAGCTCAACAATTATTAGAAGTATCTGGCATGCTAATTGCCTGGTGAACGTGAAGGCTCTTTCTACTTTCTACTTTTAATCTCTAACTTAACTATGAGAAAAATGGTGCGAAAATTTTATCAACGATGAACTTCATTAGACAATTATCATCAAGTTGTAGATTACAAAAGTACGATAAGTACTGGAAAGTAACCAAGTACGTCAAGCCTATAGATACCAAAGTTTATGAGGCCGGAGAAGTCATATCGAGAAATACCCATGTTCCTAAATCAAGAGTTCATTATCCTGAATATCCATACGAAGCATTAATGTTTAAACAACAAAATAGAGGTTTATATGGTGGATTACAAAAGAAATCATCAAAGACTTGTTCAGAATACGGTAACAAGAATTTAAGAACTCATTCACCTAACATTGTCAAAACAAAATTATATTCAGAAGTTTTGGATAAAGTATTTCAATTAAAAGTAGCCACAAGAGTCTTAAGAACCATAACAAAAGAAGGTGGTTTAGACAAATATTTATTAAAAGATAAATCTGCCAGAATTAAAACCATGGGTAAAGTTGGTTGGAGAATCAGATATGATATAATGAAGAAATTACAATTAAATGAATTGAACGAAGGTAATAATACACCAAACACTGTTTATCACATCGATAACGAAGGTAGAAAATTCATTGTAGGAAAGAAGAAATTAATGAATGAATTATATCAATTCGTTAAGTCAGATAGTTATGTGGAGTTATCATTTAATGATTTCTTAATAAAATACAATTGGATGAATATTGATGAAGTTATTGAAAGTTTGGAGAAACATAACTTTGACTTCACAAAATTTATCTTACCAGAACAATCATTAGAAGCTCAAACTGCTTAATGAATCGCATACATGTAAATAGAATAAATAATGTCATCAATACAACCTAAGTCTATTATCGAATATTTCATTTGTTCGCGCACGTGATTTCTCTCAGTTAACAGAAAAAACAGTCACATAATCATTTTCAAAAATTTTCCAAAGTCGAGCACATAGAAGAAAATATTCTCACCAAAAATTTTCAATATTTCAATTAACGTTAATAAAATGGTTAAGTCAGGTATGTTTTAATGAATGTAAACCAAGTGGATATTGTTTGTTTAAGATCGTTGAATAGATTAAAGTCAGTATATCAACATATACCCAGTTCAAATGAAGAGATATAGAAGTAATAAATTTTTTTCATGAGATGAGATGAATACCTATAAAGGTAATACCACATAATAAAATACCACCATGTAGTTGGGTATTAGTATAAATAAATCTTTGAAGAAATTCCAATATTTATATCACATCAGAAGGTATCATTATTGTATATTAAGTCAAATCTGTTACCATGAAATACCAATAAACTCAATACACCACGTAATATAAAATGTTGAACATTTACTAACAAATATAGGAATTGCCGCTGGTATCAACAAAGGTTACAAAGTTACCCCAAAGGAAGTTAAACCAAAAATTTCATACAGAAAAGGTGCTTTATCAAAAAGAACTGAATTCGTCAGATCAATTGTTAAGGAAGTTTCCGGTTTAGCCCCATACGAAAGAAGATTAATCGAATTAATCAGAAACGCTGGTGAAAAGAGAGCTAAGAAATTAGCTAAAAAGAGATTAGGAACTCACAAAAGATCATTAAAGAAAGTTGAAGATATGAATAAAGTTATTGCTGAATCAAGAAGACATTAAGCTTGTATATCTATTAATCACCACGTATCATTGTATAATTCCCTTAAAACTCTTTTTATCTCTCCATGGATGAACCCTCTTATTATATGGCGAGTGTGAGGAAAATCGCACAGTCATGAGAATACCAATCAGATCGATATCTAGGGCATCCCCACCATCCCACTTTGCAAGTGGATCAATTCCTCCAAACTATGATCAATTACATGTTTCTCAAGCTTCTGCTCCTCCACCCACTCAACCTACTATCGTAGAATCTAAGAATGGTTCATCAGGTGAAAGACCTTTGAGAGAATTAACGTCATTGATTGCAATGTTTGCGTTGGGTTATATTGCTATTGATAATTATATCAATCGAATAAAAGTAGAGAAACTCAATAAAGAGACCACTTCCATTCATTTGAAAGCTTTACAAATCCAACAAGCTAAAATTAATGATTTCAAGAAAAAAATCGATCAAGCAATGATACTAGAACGAAGAAATGTTGAAAAAAGATCATTCAAAATGTCATTACATATTGCCTTGTTAAGAAAACAACTAGAAGACAATGGAATTGATCCTATAAAAATTGATTCAGCAATAAAAGAATTCGAAAAAAATGTCAGATTAGAAAATTCCGTCAGAAATTCCACGGGTCAAAGCTTATGGTTAGATGAAAACTCTGAATTAAGAACCCGTTTACCCAACATTCATGATTATGATAGAAAAGAATAAATGATATGACATCCCTCTTGTGAAATTAAAAATATATACTATTGAACGATCCGGGTAACCTTCTGCTCTCCAGTTAAATAGTCGATGAGAACGAGAAAAATCTTCATACAATGTCTTTAAGTAGGCGCCCATTAGAGTCACGGTTTATATGAATCCTACATATATTCAATAGTCATTCTATGACTGTACGTGCTCGGGTAAGCCTTAGATTAATTTGGTTTATATGGCCTCCTTGTCGTGTTAATCTTATGGTTAACTATGCGGTTTTAAATCAACATTCAACAAAATTACTTACATGTGATCATTTGTCAGATAAGGACATTTTTGTTCTTAATGATAGTTCTCTTACCTTCTCCCTGTATTGATAAGCTCGGCATCTATCTGACCTAATTCTCGTTGTTTCAATTTCAACTGTAAAAGATTGATCTTCGGACAACAAGTTGTCTGTTCGGCACCATTACTTTCGTAATAATTTTTACAACACAAGTACAATTTATCTATTAATTTAGTACATTTACTTTCATTATATCCATTAGTTTGAAGACAGTTTTGTATTGCACAAGCTTCTGCTTTACAAGGTTCAACTTTACTCATAGCAACAAGGAAATTTTCGAGAGTGAGATCATTATCATTATATATTATAAGTCAGATTCATCAATATCGTGATGGTAATCGTCTTCATCGATTTCCAGTGGTTCGTAAACAACTAGAGGTATAAACTCGTCTTTTCTTTCTCTCTTATCTGCATTCTTCTTAAAAATGAAGAATGTGGCACATCCACTAAAGATACATATCAAAATGGAAATGACTCCCCAACGTGATAAATGCCAACGCAAACTTTCAATTTCTGACCTCATTTCACTATTTAATTCCGTGGTTATTTTGTGGTTAGTTTCTTGAATCTTCAACATGATTTTTTTAGAACTTAAAGTATTCTCCTGTTTTTGATCATTAATTGTAACTTCATTATTATTCTTCAATTGAAGGAAGTCATTATTCAACTCATCACTTATACCTCTGAAATCTCTTTCCAAAATATTAATCAAATTTATCAATTCGTTTATGTGAGATTCTCTAGATCTTGTTATATCAACTCTTAATTCTTGTTGGGCACTTTCGAATAAATACCTTTCATTCTCCAATTCAAATAGTTGGGAGTATTTGGTAGATAACTTACTTAACTTAGAATTCAATTGTACTATCAAAAGATTGATTATTTCATTGCTTTGCTTCTCTGTAAATCCAGCATTTTTTAATTGTTTGAATACTTCATAAGTATCCATATAAGGTTCCATTTGTTCGAAAATCGTAGTTAGATAATCATCTTTATCCACTTCACCATCACTCAAGTTTAATAGTGATTCTGTTATTTCTCCCGTCTTAATCTTTTCATCTCTTTCTTGTAGATTGGTCTTCGTATCTTTGTTCCCCTTATCTTGTGCATCGTTCAAATTTATTGTTGGAGACGGGGTTTTGGGTGGGGTTATGTTATTATTAGGATTATTGATGGCTTTTAGGTCATTTCGTATTATGCTACTGTAATTTATCCACCTTTTATTGAACCTATTTAACCTAACTAGTCTACTACACCTAAACATAATTATTTTTTGTTCGCGATTGAGTTAGCAAAATAATGTAAACCTTTTACAAAGGTTTTGAAATCAAATTTGTTCTCTGTAGAATAAAGAACAGTCTCATTATGCTCCATGGACGTAATGAAACCTAAAAGTTTCAAATCATCACTCGAGGGGATGAGAATCAATTCTGAGAAAATTGGTAAATTTCTTAAATCCTGGATATTCTTATCACTGAAGTAAACTTTGAATTTCCTAATACGTACGTCATCTATCCAATCCTGTTCATCATTCTCAATCACCACTTCCTCTGTCGGACCTGTGCCGTCAGTTTCAAAGGGATGTTCCATCAAATGGTCAGTAAACAGCTGACTACTTGCATGTTGCACACCTTGAGTACATTTTGATTCATTTATATTAATCTCCAATTCGATTCCCAGATTTATATCAATTAGTTGAATTATAGGAACAAGATTCCTTAAACTCTTCTCATTGGGGGATAATTTCAATTGAGAAGTGATCTCACTAATGATACATTGACGGACTATGTCTAATGCTTCAGTATTGCCCCATAAAATACCTGAGGGTTCATATATGTTGATGAACTCGATATTCGATAAACTGCTCCATAGAATGAACTTTGATAATTCATTCATCATTCTGAACTTTTCACTAACAACGAATAACCTCTGATGAGTGAAGTATTCATTTCTCAGCCTGAAAGCTTCACTCACTTGTATCTCATTAGGCACCACCAATTTTTTATCGTAATCAAGGAAAGGTTGAGGAATTTCTGGAGGTGTTGGGATGGGATTTCGTTGAAGTTTCAAAATCAACGCAATGGAGTTGGGTAAAGCTTCAGGTTTAGGCAAGAACTCAAAAAGAATATTCAATGAATTTTGGTCTACATTGAGATACATCAATACCACTAATTTAGCCACCAATTGAATGAATTTTTCAACATGAAAAATATTAATGCTCAATATATTATAGACGATATTAAGTGTTTGGGTAAATTCAACCAAAAACCCATAAAATTCCTTAAAATAGGCATATAATGACCAGTTAAAAATCAATACCAATCTTAGGATATGAATCTTCAATAAACTTATGGTAGTGATTTCTGTTTCGAAATTAATAGCATTCATGAAAGTTTCGTGACTTCCAAAACCCAAATTGCTTCCTTCCAAATCTTGTATAATCGATCCTGAGTTCATCAATTTATCTCTTTTCATTCTAACTCCTTATTTATCTAGTTCCCTCAATATGTATCGCGATTTGCAGCCAGACACAAATTTGAATGTCGCTATTTTCCGCACCGTTTTTTTAGTCTTCAAAAGAAAACTGAAGATGTGCCATTTTTTTAACCTAGACATGTCAAAACTTCCAAAGGTTGTCTATTATCATGTTCAAGGATTAAAAAAGTAAAAATAATGAAGGAAGCGAGGTTCGAACTCGCGCGGAGAACCCTCCAACAGATCTTAAGTCTGCCGCCTTAGACCACTCGGCCATCCCTCCGATTATTGGTTCATAAAACACCGGACTTTAAAATGTCTTCGCATCATCTCAAGCTTATGTAATCATAAAGGTATATGCAGTCTCAAAACGTCTATATTTTATTATAATTTGTATTAAACTATGTTTATAACTCAAAAAGTAAAAGATTCAAGTAATAACACTGCTTCAGATTTTATAGATATGTGCCAATTTACTTTTCTAGATTTTTTCCCTATTTTTTTTTTTTGTTTTCTATTTGTTTGCAAAATTCACAAATTGTAACCATTTTTTAGAGGAAAAAATTAAAACAATGTATATTTATAGAGATATAGTACAAAATTATAATTATCTAAATTATAAACGAAAAACGAAACCAAACCATGAAAAACCCGAAGTTGATGAAATCTAAATAGTTGAATTAGTTGAGTTGGAGTAAGGAGATTCAGCTAATTTAGCTAATGAAGTTAAACCAGATAATTGATTAGTAACACCAGAAGCAGCACCTGTGACACCAGAAGCAGCACCAGTAGCATCACCAACAGTTGAAGTAATTGATGATAAACCTGGAACAGCACTAGTAATTTCAGTTGGTAATTCACCAAGAGCTTTTAATAAATCACCAACAATTGGTAAATCTCCAATGATTGGTAAGTCACCAACAGTTCCTAATAATTGAGCAAGAACACTTAAAAGATTTAAAATTTCAGATAAACCTGGGATACTTGAAATGTCTGGTAAATCACCAATAACATCAGTTGGTAAAGCAGTTGGAAGAACACCAGTTGGGATAACATCAGTTGGTAAACCAGATGGAAGAATACCAGTTGGAAGAACATCAGTTGGTAAACCGGATGGAATAACGCCAGTTGGAACAACACCAGTTGGAACAACTCCATCAGGAACAGCACTTAAAGCAGCAGTTGGTAAAACATCTCTTTTAGCAGGTGCGGCTGAAGCAATGGCAGTAATAGCAGCTAATTGGAAAACAGTTGAAAATTTCATTTTTGGTACTTTAGAGATAAACTTGATTAATTAATAAAAGTGAATTAATTGATTGATGATTAAAACTTCAAGGAGTTGGATGTCAATTTATATTTTTTGTTTTGATATATCGAAATGTCAAACATGAAATAATTAAGGGGTTCAATTAGACGAAGTGTTAAAGTTTACTATAGTTGGTTACTGAATTACTTTATTAAAGAAAAGTTGAATTAGAAAACAATATGATTTCTAGGTATCCAAACCAAAATTTCAATCCAACATTTTTAAACAATAATTGATTATCTTGCTGTGATCTCCTAATGTTGTAAAAAACGTTTAATTGATGATTATTATGCATAACCTTATGGAATGAATTGGGAGATTCATGTTTCAGTAACTAACAACATACAATACTTTTGGATGAAATCATAATCTTTCTATTATCTTAGATGGCTGGCACTTTAACTAAAACAGATTTAGTTCTATTGTTTCCTTCATTTAGATGCGCATTGTCCTATTGTTATATCTGAAAGACCCTTTGTTTACAATACCTAAACCGCACTTAAGATGAGGAACGAGGGTTCAATTAGGGGATTAAGCTATCAGTTTCCCTGGGTGGGGGTGTTTAATTACTTGATTGTTATTGTCTTATTTCCGTTAAAGCAACGAAGCTCTGATCTAATTTTCTCGGTTGATCTTTCAGTACTTCTCTACCACTTGTACTTTTTATATATCGGTGATAATATCCTATTATCTTCATCTTTTTGAGAAAGAGCTACCAGCATTGAAGTTGTTTACTCCTTATGATGAAATCTGAGCTGCAACATTGAGATCAGATTGATTTATTATAACAAAGAATGATGTGATTGCAACACTTTACAACCATCGAGAAAGGTGATATAATGACACCTGATCATTAAGATGATCAAGTGAGCGACGTTTACCTTTCGGTTCCTATGGACCCTTCATAATTCCACATTTTTCAGAAATTTTTGGGACCCTGAGATGAATTATTTCCGATGGCTGCAAAATTTTGTTGGCGCAAAATGGTTCACAGAAAGAAGATATTCCTGATGTCCACAGAAAAAGCATTTTCCTAAGAACACATAACTGCTATCTCACTTCTTTACTAGTCAGAATGCCCATAGAATTAGTTTTATCACCATTGATGAGGCCAGTCGTTATGGCCAAATCTATTCTTTTTGCTCCTCACAGAAGAGCTTCACGTTATGTTCCTATCATCAAAGATTTACCTGAAGAAAATGTTTCAACGTATGTTGTTTTAAAAAGATTTGGTTCTGGATCCAAGATATTTGACGTTTTTGATACTGAAAAGGGAAAGAAACCTATTGGATCTAATGATCCTAACGATTCTTTATTTTGGTTTGTTAGATCCAGAGCTGTTAAGGGGGCATATAAGATGTTCTCGAAAGAAATAAGAAGCACAGGAGCTGATGGAGAAGATGAGCCTGTTGCTGACGTAAGAGCAGGGTTGAGATCCAACATCCTTTTGATTAGAGCTCCTGAAGTACCGGTTTCTGAATTGGGTTGGCATGTGATCAACCACAGAGTTGATGCTTTAGACAGTTATAGAATGTTTACGTTAGCTGACGGATTCACTTACCAATGGACTTCTAGAGGAAAATGGTTAGAAAGATTGCATAATCCAGGGGAAAAGGAAAGTGAAGTTAGAGAAAGAATTGGACAAGTGATTCCTAATGGAATCAGAGGATTTACTTTAAAGATTGACGAAACCAAAATGGCTCGAGAATTGGCTTTATCTAGTGCTCTATGTTCTTTCATTGATCAATGGAATACCAACATTGAAGTTGGAGGTATTTATTATGGTAGACAAAATACTAGGGTTCGTTGGAAAAGGGATTAAACTATTTATGATCGGGAAATATATGCTATCTATTATGATCTATTTACAATATCTGAAGCGTCATTATTATCATTAGGTTTAGATTTGATTCTTGATTTAGGGGAATATTTAATAGGATAAATCAAATCCAATAAAACATTTTGAACTAAGGAATAAATTTGAGACGTAATCCAATATAAAGATAAAGCTGATGGAGCATACATGGAAATTCCCATCAAGAAAATAACCATGATTTTTGAAGTATTTGCCAAAGCACTAGTCAAAGTAGGTCTCAAATTATCTCTTTTACTCAACATTGATAATTCCAAGGTTCTAGTATTCCATTCAATATTTAATAACGAAGCAATACCCACAACGATAGGGGCAATATGCATAGGATCAGCTTCTGTTAAATCGTTTATCCATAAGAAACCTTCATTATGAAGAGAAGGGTCCAAAGCTTTATTTCTCAGATTATCCCAAGATAACCACCCCGTTAAATTTCTTATTGTCATGGACATTGTTACCCATAAAGGAACCTGAAACAAAGGTAACATGAAATTCTTCCATGTTTGAATTCCATGTTTTTTGAATAATGCATCTTTTCTTCTCTTTGTTTCCTTAGCAGAGAATATTATAATATCTTCATATCTTAACTTGGCAACTGGAACTTGGCTCTTTAAAACTTTAACGATATCACTAGTATCGATGTCTTCTTTCTTATCCTTGGCTTTTTGGACATGTTTACCCAAAGTCGATCTTAGAATTGGTTTTGTACCTTCAATAAGTGGTCGATATTCTGCTTGTTTTTGTAATCTTTTTCTCTGAAGTATGGAAAGTGGTAAAGTCCATAATGATCTCAAGGTAATAGTAGATATAGGTATTAAAGCCCACCAAGGAATTCCTGAAAATTCATGGAATGCTTGGAATGACTCTGTCATTGTAGTTACAACGGTCTGTACATCTACAGTGAAGTTTCTTCTTGCAACTCTCGTTATAGAAAGAGGTGCCCAATTTTTACCTCTCAATATCGATCTTGATATCATCCCAGTATTTTTGAAAAATGCGAAAAATCTCAGTCAACTTTGGTTCAACACATTCATCAAAATGTCATCAAGATCAGAAAGAGCTTGTATGTTATGTGGTATAATCCAAACCTATAAAAGATTCTTTGATAATGGATGTCCAAATTGTGAACAAGTTTTACATTATCAAGATAATGATGATAATCAAATTCAAGATTGTACCTCACCATCATTTGAAGGTTTAGTAGCATTAGGTGAAGATAATAAACAATCATGGGTTGCTAGGTGGCTAAGAATAGATTCTTTCAAATCAGGATTGTATGCAGTTAAGATAAATGGTAAGCTTCCTCCTCATATAGTAGAAGATTTAACATCTCAAGGTGTTCTTTATAGACCAAGAGATGGAAGTGCTGAAGATTAGTTAGAAGTTCAATTTAATGATACAGAAGAAATTTGTAATATAAAAGTTTTAAAATATATAAATATACAGTTTATTTAAATTTTCAAGTCAGTTTCAATTTCTTTGGAAACTTCATATAATTTTTCAACGGTTTCAGTTTTATCCCATTTATTTCTGTCACTCCAAATGATATCCATTAATCTGGCCATGATGATTTCTAATTTTTCTATGTTGCAATGTTCAGTGATTTCAATTACTCTTTGATCAAAGAAGTGTTTGTAAGTTTCAGGAATAATGAGAGGTTTTGAGTAATCGATGGAAACTTCTTCTTCCGGTTCTGATTCTGATTCCTCAACGATTTCAGTCTGTTTAGCAGTAATTTCAGTCTCTGTTTCTTTTGTTCCGTTAAGTGGAATTTCAACGGGTTTATCGATAGCTGGTAAGGATTCATCCACGTCATCACCAATAATAGGAACACCATTAGCATCAACAACTGACCCATTAGGTTCCAAAAGAGCTTGAGTTTGAATTTGACCTTCAATTTGAGGGATCATCTCATCCCCTTCTGACTGAGCAGCTTCTTTAGGTTCAGACATGACAACATCTTCAACAATTTTAGGCTCTTCAGCCATTTCAATATCCTCAATAGCTTTAGATTGTCCGTTTTCAATGGATCCATTGACTTCTCCAATAACACCACCAAACTCAATCGCAGGCTGTTGTTGATCAAGAACGATTTCTCCTTTCTTAATCTTCTCTTGTAATTCCTTGTGCTCTTGTAAAACTTTAGCTTGTCTTTCCAATTCTCTCTTTCTCATGTCCTTACATGCTTGAATGAATTCGGGGGTACTTATATCATCAATTCCAAATTGAGCATTAGTTAACATTTCATTAGACTTTAAAACTCTATCTCTATCTCCATCGGTTATAGAATCTTGAACAATCATTTTGATATCCCTCAAAAACTGTTTGGGTTCAGAATAATACCCATTCCATAATCTTTCTTCGATAATATCTAAATCAATATTGTGATAATATTTACCCGTTTTTAATTCTCTTATCATATTTTCATGTTCTTTGTCTGTAGCCTTTTCATATAAAACTTCATATGGAATCAAAGGATTTTGATTTTCAAGAATCTCAGGATAAAACAAATGAGTTAAGTAGTTCTCATCGATTATGGGTTTCTTGAATCTCTTGTATCTGACCTTGAATAAATCCATCAAACTGGCCAATTTGATCTTCAAAGTATTCTTAAGCTTGGTATCTTGATATTCTTGTTGCTTCAAAGCTTTCTTAGATAAGTCTTCGTTATTAGTAACATCTTGTTTGACCACTTCTAAGGTTTTCAATTTTCTTTTTGGTCTATTTTCCAAGTCATTGATAAATTCGAAAGGTTTCATCAATAAAGTTGATTCCAAACTCTTAAAGAACTCTTTCCTTTCATCGACCTTAGGATTTCTCAATGACACATTGTTACCTTCATTGTTCAAACCAAAGATAAGTTTGATTTCAGGATCTAATTGCTCCATATTAGTTTCTGATATTCCTAATAACAAGATCTTTTCATTACTCTTTAATGACCTGAGTAAACTGGTTAACGTGGCTTTAGCAGAATATGGTACAACATTATACCATATATCAATATTTGGTATGAACACTATCGATGGTTGATGTCTCCTTGCTTCTATAAAAGCTTGAACGATAGTCAGCTCGGGAGTTCTTGTAGGATCTTCGAACATAGATCCAATATCTAATGATTGAACTTGGAACCCTTCCAAATAATTTAATATCGCCGAACCTAAATATTGTTGACCATTACCATGATCACCACAAATTAGCAAATGCGGTTTACAAATTCTTGAATTCTCCAAGTTTTTAAGTAATTCTTGTCTACCAAAACCTCCATCTTCATCTTTAGTGGTAGGATCCAAATACAATGCTTCATCCAACTTAGTGGACTTTTTGTTATTCTTGGTATGAATGGAATTAGGGATCAAATTATTAAGTTTGAGGGTGATTTCATTCAAGGAGTTTTCCAACAAACATTTTAAATTACTTGGTAATGGAGATGACCTAGAAGATGTGGATCTGGCACTTGAGGGAACGATTTTTTCCACAGCATTCATGAAATCTTTAGCAATTACCCTCACCTTGGATGGATGAACTTTCAACTTTTCGTTAGTAAAATAAATTTGTGGGTATTTTCTTTGTATACTACTTAAAGCTGCTTCAGTACACAATGCTCTCAAATCAGCACCACCATAACCTTTGGTTAAGTCAGCAATTTTCTCGACAAATTCATCTTTGAGCGGCGGAACCCACTTCTTTGTATGAATTTTCAAGATTTGTTTTCTTGAATTAGCATCTGGTAATGGGAAATAGAATTCTCTATCGAATCTACCAGGTCTTCTTAAAGCTGGATCAACAGAATCTGGTCTATTGGTAGCACCTATAACTATAACTTGACCTCTGTTATCCATACCATCCATTAATGCCAATAACGTTGAAACAATACTAGCATGAATTTGCTCTTGTTTTGAAGATCTCACTGGGGCAAGACCATCGATTTCATCGAAGAATATAATAGAAGGTTGTTGATTCTTTGCTTCTTCGAATAAAAGTCTCAATTGTCTTTCAGCTTCACCAACCCATTTACTCAAACAATCAGCACCCTTCCTCATGAAAAAAGTGATTTTTCTTGTTGAAGTAGAACAACTTGCAGCTAAAGCTCTTGCCATCAATGTTTTACCCGTACCTGGAGGACCATGGAAAAGCACACCCCTAGGAGGAGTTATGGAGAAATTCTGGTATAACTCAGGATATAACAATGGTAAAGCAACCATTTCCTTTAATTGATTGATATAATTATCCAATCCACCTACAGAATCGAAATCTATATTCATATCAACTCCCAAGGGATCAGTATCACTTAAGTTATTCTTCTTCTTATCGCCAGTAGCTGAAGTTCCTATCAATTTAGTGTTGTTGATTTTTTTAACTTTATCAAAAGGTTTCTTGGTAATGGTGGCAGAGCCATTTATTGGAGTTATCTCATCATCAGAAGAATCTGAATCACTTAAATTATTACCTATTGCTGCAGGATTTCCATTATTAGATAATCCTGGTATAGGAATACCACCGGGAGGTATATTGGTACCGAACAATGAGATTACATCACTTCCTCCAAATGGTCCAGCAGTTGGGAATAATAAATTACGATATTCAGATTTATTGGCAGTTGAAGGTCTACCTCTTTTACCTTTTGTGAAACTTGGAGTTGCTGTAGCTTGTCTTTCCAATTGAGCATCGGTAGTTATTGGAGGAGGTATGGTATAATCGATTTTAGCCCTTTCTCTCAATTTGTGTTTCACTGGACCTGGCTCAGGAGAAGAATCGTATAATTCAGCAATTTCCTTTTGAATATCTTCTTCTACTTCAGTTTGAGGTTCTTCATTATCACCGTCTTCAGAATCACTGTTATTTCTGGTCCTTCTTGTTCTTTTACGTGGTTCAAGAGATCTTGATCTCGACCTCCTTTTCATTCTTCTTCTTCTAGATCCATAACCATAATTCCCACCATCATCTTCATCGTCAGTGGCAATGAATTGTTTCTCCTTTAATCGTTCAAAATATTTATCATCTTCAGATATTTCTTCATCGTCATCATCAAGATTATTATCATCATCATCGAAATCCGAGTCTTGTTTCATGATACGTTTTGATCTAATTGTTCTTCTTCTTGTTCTAGGCATTTCATCATCTTCTTCAATATAATCATCTTCATTTTTATCATTTTCTGAGGGTGGTGAATCTTCATCATCTTCATCAAAGTTATTCACTTCATCTTGTTTTATATCAACGTCATCATCATCATCAGAAATTACTGGGCCCTTATGCCTTCTTGAAGTTGTAACCATATAGCCCGGTAATTTATCTGGATTGTAAGATAAAGTTACGAGAAAAATTTTGGATATGGTTCAAAAGGATACGCGATTGAAATGAAAAATATAACTCGACTTACCAATGCAAATTTTTTAATTGTAAAATTCAATTCTTCACAATATAATTATCAAATCAATAACAATTGTTCACTGATGAATTTACCCTTTCCTTTGATTATTAATTGGTGTGATAATCAGGTAAAAAACAATTAAGTCGCACTTCGATGAACTTTGCGAATTCTCGTTGACTCGAAACCATCAAAATTTGAACGTCAAAGAAGTGATGAAAACTGATTAAAAAATCATAATTTCAAGAAACTAACTAGATATTCGAGTTATTTGGAGTGAAAAATATAAGCTCAACTATTTAAAAGGGAGAAATTTGGAAAAATCCAAAAATTCTTTAGGATTTGAAAATTAGGTTGCAAAATCTCTTCAGATGTTGTTGCTAAAATGACGTGAGTAAATTTGACATTTTAAGTATTTACTTGTAAGTAAAATTTGCAGCCATTAATAGTGTAACAAGCTTTTTTGGGTTGAGAATTTGAGACTGTGAGCACTACTTAAAACGAGGATTTACTTGAACGTGATTGGTGGATAGATAGTGTTATGACGGATGAGTAGTGATAGGGTGAGTAGCGTAAGAATAGGATAGCTTCTGAATGATGGAAAGTTGGAATTTTCTTCGAAAATCACGTGCACGACTTTTAATTGAAGATTAGGGATATTTACATATATTTACAGGTTTTCATTATATACAAACAGCATTGAGCACTATTAAAGTGAATTCTTCATGCTTTTTCAAGTTTTTCGAATGGTTTTTCGGCTCCTTTTTCATTGGCTCCTTCTCCATAATTGATTTCTTCAAATGGTTTGACATGAAACACGTTTCGGTTTTCTGGGTTGACATTCAATCTATCAAGGATTCTTTTACTGACATTAGGCATGATAGGTTCGATCAAGATCGTACAAATTCTGACAGTTTCACTAGCTACCAAAATAACATAATTCTTAAATTTCAAATCTTTTTCTTCTTTCAATTTCCATGGTTCAGCTATGGTGACAAATTGATTAGCCAATTCAATGATTTTGAACCACTCACTGACTGCCTTCAGAAATTCAAAGTCTTTGAAATGTTTGTCCATCGAATAAGGTAATTTATCTAAACCATCCAACAACTCGTCTCTCACTTGGAGGAGAGAAGCATTGGATTCACCTATTATATCATCAACGTCAGTGAATTGTCCTTGATTAAACATGTTTACTGAATCCTCGATACTGAAATTAGGAGATCCAATTCTAGTTACTAAATTACCAAATTTGTTAGTCAAGTTATTTGCTGTACTTACAAGTTGATAATCTGAATAATTTGAATCATTAGAAAGATTCGAATTTTGCATCAAGAAATATCTTATGACATCCACACTGTATTTACCAATGACGTCTACTGGGTCCACAACATTACCTAAACTTTTACTCATTTTGAAACCATCATTGAGCCAATGACTATGAACAACAATTTGCTCAGGTAAACTGATTCCAGAAGCCATTAATATGATGGGCCAATAAACACAATGAAACCTTGAAATGTCTTTACCTATAACTTGAGTAGGTGGCCAAATATCGGTGTCAGGAAAAGAAATTTTTTGACCAAATACTGGTGAACAAACAGTCAAATAATTGATCAAAGCATCAAACCAAACGTAAATTCTCTGTTCAGAATCATTAGGTACTTCAATCCCCCAATTTAATCTTGATGATGGTCTGGAAATAGACAAATCTTTCAATGGTTGCAGCTTCAATTCTTTTAAAATCTCATCGTACTTATTCTTAGGTATAATGAAATCAGGATTTTTCTCTATATATCCTATGAGTTGATCTTGGAACTTACTGAGTTTGAAAAAGTAATTGGTTTCACTTTGATAGACTACTTCATGCTTCGATTCTTTTGATATTTTCCTGCCGTCTACTTCTTCGATTTGGTTTTCAGGTACAAAAGCCTCATCATTAACCGAATACCATCCATTATGACTATCTTTATAAATCAAATCTTTCTCATATAAGAAATTCCATAATTTTTTCACCGTCAGTATGTGATCTTCATCGGTAGTTCTTATAAATCTATTGTAATCAACTCCCGACAAGCTGGCTAGCTTTTTGAATTCCATGGAATGAATATCACAAAGTTCTTTTGGAGGAATATTCTGTTTTAAAGCTACATTTTGAATTTTCAAACCATGTTCATCAGTTCCCGTGGTAACAAATACTGACTTTTTGGGATTCAAAGTTTCCCATCTTGCTCTGATATCCGCAAACAACATGGAATATAAATGTCCCACATGAGGTTTGGCATTGACATAGAATATAGGGGTAGTCAAATACAAAGGTTTTAAACCTTTCAAACCTCTAACCTTCATTTGAAAAATAAAATCGCACAATAAAAATCTTCTATGTATTGAAACTATACTAATTTTCTTTCTCTACAAAGATAGCCATTAATGCAAACACGGTATAAAATAAAGCTAAAGGATAAGCAATTAACATTCTGACATTATGTAATCTTAAGACCGCTACAAAAAAAGCTGAAGCTGAATAACTACACCAAAATACTGCAATAGCACTTAAAATATAACCTATTGAATTATCTAATGATACAAATACTCCCAATATACTTATTAAAACCAAAGGTAATAAACAATAACCAATAACTGAAGCAGATCTTAATAAATCAATTTGAACTTTATCACTCATTAATTTAAATAAATAATGTAAGGTTAATATACCGAATAATCCAACCCCGTAAATATAACCAAATTGGACTTTCCCTGCTAATAATAAAAGGGTACCAAATATGAATACATATAATATAGGACCGGCCAAATCAGAATCAGCCATTATGTCACTATTAATATTTTGATTTAATGGATTTAAAACAGCCAAGGTTTTATCTTTTATATGTTGGAAATTTATACCTAATTCTTCTAATAATGGAGGTTCATTTGGATATCCAGAACTTCCAAATGCTGCCAATAATCCTGGTGTTAATTCACCTCCCATATTACCCATATCAAATCCAGTATTGAAATTAGTATCCATACCTCCTGACATGGAATTCATCCCAGGATTTTGTGGAGAAAAATTATTGGAGTAATTTGATTGATAGAATTGCATATTAGATGGCTCATTGGGTTGTTGATAATATGCCATCTTGTGCTAATCTTT
The DNA here is from genome assembly GCA_943733655.1 of Yamadazyma jaroonii. Lineage (NCBI taxonomy): Eukaryota > Fungi > Ascomycota > Pichiomycetes > Serinales > Debaryomycetaceae > Yamadazyma > Yamadazyma jaroonii. The sequence goes on from CALSDN010000018.1 coordinate 93,916, forward strand.
TCGTGTTGCTTTTGATCTCAGAAAACAAAAATTCGCACACTTTCTGACGTCTCACACAAATTTCCTCAAACCATCAAAAGAATGTCACAATCTTTAATTGTTCATTCTCCTTCAGGTGAGATCTTATATCAATACAATAACAAGATAATACCATTCAATGATTTAATAGGAAGTTTGGTCAATGAAACTTCTATCCAATTAGATGATAATTTCTTCACAAGTTCAATAAATCAGAAAAGATTCTATTGTTTAAAGAGAGACGATATATATGCTAGTTTGTATTTTGATATCGTTACTACTATTGATAATGATAAGATAAAACTGAAATTGCAAGATATTTTGAAAACATATATAAAATTAACTGAAGATCTCGAAGAAGATATAGATGAAGATATTCAAATCAAGATTAAATCTTTAATTGATCACCAATTTAACCAGTTGATGAAATTGCAAGCCAATGATGATATAACAGGTAATAGTACACCAGAACCAGTGACACCAATGAAAACTCCAAAGAAAGTCAATGAAAAATCTTCAGGTAAAAAAGCTATGAGAAAATGGGTTGATGGAGAAATGATTGACCAAGCTGATGGAGTATTGGATTTCTCAGAATCTAAAGAGAGTGATGGAGTCCGAGCAGATTCCCAACAATTGAAAGTCGATAATATGACTTTCAAAAAAGAAAAAGATTTGGTTTTAGTCAATGAATTGAATGATATTTTAGGTCAAAGTGATGATGAAGATGATGAAGATGAAACTCCAACTTCAGGGTTTCTTTCTAAATTCACCTCATATTTTGGTTCCAGTATAGATATAGATGAAGTATCCAAGAAGTTCCACGAACAACTTGTTAACAAGAACATTGCTCCTCAAACATCAAGACAAATTATCGATAGAATAAAGACCAAATTGAAGGGAAAGAAGATAACATTACCAATTTTCAAACAAACTTTGATTGACGAATTAACTAAAATCTTATCACCAAATATTTCTACCGATTTGTTGTATGATATTAAATCTAAATCTTCGAGATCTAGACCTTATGTTATATCAGTTGTAGGTGTTAATGGGGTGGGTAAATCAACAAATTTAGCCAAACTTGCTTATTGGTTCTTACAAAATAATATGAATGTTCTTATTTGTGCTTGTGATACTTTCAGATCTGGTGCTGTAGAACAATTAAAAGTTCATGTTAAAAACTTAAACACTTTGAATGAATCCAATCAATCTCAAGCTAAAATCGATATTTTCGAGAAAGGTTATGGTGGTGGTGATCATGTAGTAGCTACTGCTAAATCAGCTATTGAGTTTGGTACTAAGAATGACTTCGATGTCATTTTAATTGATACTGCTGGTAGAACCCATTCAAATGCTAAATTAATGGCACCTTTGAAAAAATTCGGTGATGCTGCTGATCCTGATAAAATCATTATGGTAGGTGAAGCTTTAGTTGGTACAGATTCCGTAGAACAAGCAACCAATTTCAATAGTGCTTTTGGTAATAAGAGAAACCTTGATTTCTTCATCATCTCCAAAGTAGATACAGTTGGGGATTTGGTTGGTACCATGATTAACATGGTCATGGCTACCAATGTTCCCATCCTTTTCATGGGTACTGGTCAAACCTATACTGATATAAAACGTCTTAATGTGAAATTAATAGTTGATATGTTAATGAAGTAATCATCTCCTCGTTTATGGTTTTTAAGTTGCTTTGCATAATCTTAACGTCCCCAATACATAAATCCACTCTACTTTCTTTTTTATCATCTTCACTTATGAAAAGTTCGTTTCTCTACCGGATCATGAGACATCATGGCCAAAATTGGTTGGTTTTGTTGACATAAATCAGTGGAGGTAGTCGCACAGCATACTTTGAACCGCATTTTGATGATCTGAATTGTCAAGATATTTTTAGAAATCACCTAAACAAACAACCAACAAATATAATTGAGCAGCAAATCCATAGGTAAAATAACTATCGGAACCAATTAAGAGATGATGGGATTCCTTAAAAAGAATGAAACTTTACCACCAGACGAAAAATTATTCTTCAACATTTATACTACTCGGGCAGCTGATTTGATTGATAAACATCAATTGGAACTTGAAGGTGAAAATAAACGAAAGAGGAATATAAATCCAATATTGGTTGGCCATTTCAATGGAGTTACTAAGAAAACAAAGAGAAAAACTTCTACGAACAATCCAACTTGGGACCAAATCTTGACTTTTCCCTTGAAAGATTATGATAAAGGTCAATTGCTCACATTGAGTGTGTGGGATAAACATAGATCTCATAAGAACTATCTTGGAGAATTGAGATTGAATATTTACGATATCTTCAATGGGGAAACTTTCAGTTCCAAGACTCCCTCCAAATGGTACAAATTATATTCAGATCAAAACCATAAAGCTTTTGTTAATGGATCATTATTATTGAATTTCGAATTGGTATTGAAGGGATCAAAGAATCATAAAGAAGAAGGCAAAAGAGAAGAAGTTAAAAAAGAAGATGAAGAAAATGCAACCAACATTGCTGTTAAAGTCGAACCACCATCGAGACAAAATACTCAATTCTTACAATCTCCCCATAATATTTCAGATTCGGATTTGTCTCCCATTGCTACCAGTGATGATCATATCCATAAGATCTTCGATTCTTGGTTCAATTCATTGATATATACTGGTAATGAATCCAAGACTTTGAACGTCAATGATCAAGGATTATATGACTATTCTGGAGATATGAGTGATGTACTGATTTCAGATGTTGAGATAGATAGAGTTTCACATACTTCAAGAGAAGAATTAGAACCTCACCAATTATTACAGAAGAAGTTACTGCAAAATTTCATTCCTACTACTGATGATAATTTATCAGTCTCGAATTTATCCATATCAGATTTGAGTTCTATTTCAGCCACTTCAGTATCAAGCGATGCCTTTGAAACTGATTCTTCTGTTGTCCAGAGTGATAGTAGTAGTAAACCAACCAAGCCAAAATCTAAAAGGTTTAGTTTCAAGAGCGGCCGAGAGAAGTTAAAGAAGAGGGCTTCTCTTAATAACTTTGAAATCAGAAATCGAAAAGTTGACGGTGTTTTATTCTTAGAAATCGTTTCTTGTACGGACTTGCCACCAGTTAGAAGACTTAAAAATATGGGAAGGTTTGATATGGACCCTTTTATTGTGGTCACTTTTGGTAAAAAGACTTTTAGAACTAGTTGGAAACGTCATAATCTAAATCCTATCTTTAATGAAAGATTGGCTTTTGAAGTTCTTAATCATGAAAAGAATTTTGACGTTCATTTCTTGGTGTTGGACAAAGATAGGTTCTCATTACACGATGAGGTCGGGGCCGTTAATATACCACTTAACGATTTGATTAAGAGTGCTACTGCAGCTCCTAGAGATTTTTACCTTAAACCAGAAGATGGGATGTCGGGAGAATTCACTGAAGGTGAAAGTGATGGTCATAATAATTCAGACATAACTTATGTTGATGATCAAAATATAGTTCATTCATTTGAAAAGAAATTACTCAGAAAGAAATTAAAGCTTAAATATACTGATACTTCCAAATTCAAGACCATGGATTTGAATTTGAAATTGAGTGATTCAAAATATGATAACAAACCAAAATTGAAGATTAGAGTCAGATATGAAACTTATGATAATTTAAGAAGGGATTTCTGGAGAAGATTACTTGAACAATATAACTTAGATGACGAAAATGTCGATAAATCCTATGATTATATTGAATTAATTGCATTGTTGGACACTTTAGGATCAAATAATAGTGATGTTTTGGTGAATAAATTCTTTGCTCATTATGATAAACAACCTTGGAGTGGAGATAGTTTAACTATAACACAAATCATTGATTGTTTAGAAGAACATGTCTTATCCAATCAAGGTGATGTTAACAAATTATTCGAGATTGAAAAATGTCCTAATTGCCTCGAGAAGAGGTTGAACAACAAGCATGATATCGATGTGGTAACTCATTTTGCTATATGTGGATCCCGTCAATGGAGTATAGTTGACAAATTGTTGGTTTCTTCATACGTAACACCACAGTTAGCTACTAAAAGATGGTTTACCAAAGTGTTGATTAAAATCAGTTATGGGAAATATCAATTAGGTAGTAATTCTGCCAACATCTTGGTCCAAGATAGAACCACAGGGATTATTTTGGAAGAGAAAATGGGTATTTATGTCAGATTGGGTATAAGGTTATTATACAAAGGACTTGATTCTGCCAGGAAGAAAAGAATCAGAGCTATTTTGAAGAAATTAAGTATCAAACAAGGAATCAAATTTGATCAACCCAATCTGAAGCAAGATATACCATCTTTTATTAAGTTCCATAAATTAGATTTGTCCGACTGTTTGGAACAAGACCCTTCAAAATATCCTACTTTCAATGAATTTTTCTATAGAAGATTGAAACCGGGTGCCAGACCAGTCGAAGGAGATACTTCCAAGATAGTAGTTTCACCAGCAGATTGTAGATGTACGGCTTTTGATACTGTTACTTCCGCGAGTGAATTATGGATCAAAGGTAAAAACTTCACCGTTGCAAAGTTATTCAATGGAAATTTTGATAATTTGGAAAACTCCAATCTCTATGATGCAGATAAATGTACCCTAGGTATCTTTAGATTGGCTCCTCAAGATTATCATAGATTCCATTGTCCAGTTGACGGTAAAATAAAGAGCATCAAATATATTGATGGTGAATATTATACCGTGAATCCAATGGCCATCAGATCAGAGCTTGATGTTTTCGGTGAGAACATCAGAAGTATCATTTCAATTGAAACTGAACACTTTGGAACGGTCGTGATGGTTCCTGTTGGAGCTATGATGGTAGGGTCGACAATTTTAACGAAGAATGTGGGTGATGAGGTTAAACGAGGAGAGGAAATGGGATATTTTAAATTTGGTGGATCCACCGTGGTTTTATTATTCGACAAGACCAAATTTCAATTTGATTCTGATTTGATTAATAACTCCAAATCATGCATTGAGACTCTTATAAGAGTAGGTCAAAGTATTGGACACTCACACGACACCAAAGAATTTGTCAGGAATAGAATTGATTTCTCTAAATTGACAAAGGTATCGAAACAGAACTTGATCAGAGTCATAACAGGTGGAGATTTGGCCAATGGTGAAGATTTCACATCTTGGGATTCTGAAAAGTTGAAATTATCTCAGAATGAAATTGATGAAGTAGTAGGTGAATTCGATGACGATGATATTTATGATAAATTACTGGATGACGAAGACTTTGAAGAAGATGAGTTGGATGACGAAGAGTAGCACTAATGAACGGCATAACTTTTATCTATCTCTATAGATTTATAAAACAAAATAATACGAAAATAACGGAGTTTCTAGGCATCTATGATGAACATTTGAGATAATCATCAGATCTGAAACCACTAATATCACAGAAATTAGCGACGTAACAATCATTAGTAATCTCTGAACCATTAGCACAATCTGGAGCATAAATGGTATCACGGTACTGTTTGTTGATGTATTTTTGGTTGAATTCGATGTTAGAATTGTTGGCAATATTTTTAGCAACGAATTCATTCCAGAAGGTAGCATTTAAAGGTGAAGATTTTGGCCATTTTCCTTCAGGGTCATAAAAATCTCTTGAAGAGTAACCCAATTGCCAAACTGGTTCATCACCTCCTGTAATATAAGTTTCATTCAATTGAGCATAATAATTGAAGGCATTCATGATGTTGAAGGATTCTTCTTCAACTTCATAATATTTGAAAGAAGGATTAAATTCCCAAGCTGGAGTGACTGATTGAACAATCCATGCCATGTTGATAACGTCTTGTTCTACAACACTGGCATCAGTTCCATTGGATGAATATAAGATCTTGAATTGATCTTTATGTGTGTGACCGAAAAAGATGTTAGCAATAGTATAAGGACTGAATCTTTCAACAATCTTAGCAAAAATCTTTGATTGAATTGGTAAAGCATCAGCATCTCCACTTGGAATATGTGACATAATCCAGACTCTTTGCTGATTCTTTTCACTTTCAACTAATTCATTGATCAAAAATTCCCATTGACCGAATGGATCGGAATCAGCTTCCAAATTGATGAAATTCCATAAATTCTTTTGATAGTAACAATTTGAGTTCAATGCAATGACTTTAAGACCTTTTCTAGTAGTAACAGAGAACCCAGAATAGTGTTGAGTAATTTGAGCTCTTTCACCTTCAGGAATCCAACCATCTTTAGTCCAAAGTTCACTCATCAATTCAACATTATATTGATAACTATTGTTTCTATCGTACTTTCTTGGAGCAATTTGTCCATATGGGAAAGTATCATGGTTACCTAAACTGGGGAATATTTGTAAATCTTTTAACCAGTAATCCATTAATTGGAAAGTTAACACTTCAGCTTCTTTGGTCACTTCAGGAGTACAATGAATAGCATCATGATCAACCAAATCACCAGTGAATAAGGAAAATTCGAAATTCAATTCTTTATGTAATTTGGCAGCTTCAATAAGAGTATTATTGACTAAAACTTTTGGTGAATCACAAGTATATCCACCAAAAGTTGAACCTGGGAGGAAAACACTGTCATAACCTCTACCACCAACAAGATCATAGTTCTTACCTTTAACATAAGTACCATCTTCCAAATATTGAGCACCTTGGTAGAAAGAGTAATTGATTGAACTAATATCAGGATTAGCTTTATAATATTGTTCAGTAAAGTTATAAGATTCCAACTTAGGTAAATCCTTATTGAAACTTTCAGGTAAACAACAAATACCTTGTGAACAATTAGCTTCAGCTCCTACAGTATATCTCAATTCGGTATGGAAATCAGTTAAATGTAAGACATGAAATGTTGATCTATTTTCGTTTTGATAAGTTGGTTCCGAGTAATGTTGTGGTTGTTTAGCAGGCCATTTGGAATCATAATCATATAAAGCATCAATATCAGGAGTTTCGGGTAACTTACAAGCCGAAGATTCCTTATAGTAACAGTAATATTCAATATCTAATTCACTAGACATATTGAAATTTTTGATCATTTGAATGAAATCATTATCAAAGAAGTTAACTACAGTGGAATCTTCAAATCCTGAATCAAAGGAATCAATAGCATTTTCTTTGGATTCAGTGTTTGTAGTCAAGAAAAAATCTGATGCAGTACATTTATCCACATTGGTAGAATGTTTATCAACACAATATTTGAATAAAGTTAAACTGATTAAATGTTGATTTTCTGGTTCTTGTTCAATCATTGTTTTGGCATACTTGATTTTATTCTTACAGGTATCACATTTTGAACCATTGAAATTTGTCAAGTTCTTAACATGATTATTTATGTAGTCAATATCACTATAAGGTAATCCATCAAACACCATATCTATTAACTCTTGAGTGTCTCTTTTATTGATCAATTGCTTTTCAATAGAATTCCTTCCAGGGATGGCATGTCCAACAATGCTAACAGCATAAATTGACAATACAAGTAATTGAACAATTTGAAACATTTTTTTTGCAGCCTTATCTTGAGAATTTCCTTTTCTGTACACTAAGCTTAAATTCAACCAAAATCAAAAATTAAGGACACAATCAATGGAACAATGATTCTGCTTTAAACAAATACAAGACTGAAGATATAGAAATCAAAGGATTTATCACAGAATATATATTCATGTTCCCCTATTATGATTATATACAGTAGAAGTTTAACCTTGAAATCATTGGTTAGAAACATTCCTTAATTTGCTAAATTGGGAGCTTTCACTGTCAATTACGGTGTTAAAACAACCATGAAAGCATTTGAAAGCCGTTGCACGTTTTATAGTACTTTCCTCATTCTGATAAAGGCACTAAATTTAGGAAATTTGAAATATTTTTATGCATGTAATAAACCCCTTAATTAGGAATTGACATAAAAGGTGTTGGAGAAGTTTCAAGTTGGCTTCATCTAATTGAATTCTTTTATTACCAAAGACAATGAATCAAGCTTAGAATATTTAATATTGACTTTTGAGTTTTATCTGAAGTAGCTTTCGTAGATTAAACCTAATTCAAACAATACGATATGTCATTGTGTCAAAATGCTGCCAAAATGAATACATAAACGTGTATTAGTCGGGTAGATACTTCTACTTTAGGATGCTATTCTTATTTAAAACCCTACAAATGTGAATTATTTGATGCCGTGCGGGTAAAAATAATTATTACTGTCCTAATTCCTGACTTTTATTTCCAACCACCATAACTCAATTATCATCTGCTCATTCCACCTTCCCATTTTCACTTATATTCGATGTTAAATATTCAGATGGGTAAGGTTGACCGGTCGTGTCAAACCCGATTTATCATCGCGAGAAGCGATAAGACGAAAAAACGTCAGTTAGTAATACTGAATACAAATAGCTAGAGTATTTATCTAAAACACTAAAAATGTCATCTTCTAGGAAGAAATTGTTATTAATGGGACGCTCAGGGAGTGGTAAATCTTCCATGAGATCAATTATATTTTCAAATTATTCAGCATTCGATACTAGAAGACTTGGTGCAACTATTGATGTTGAACACTCCCATTTAAGATTTTTGGGAAATATGACATTGAATTTATGGGATTGTGGTGGCCAAGATGTTTTCATGGATAATTATTTCACAACTCAGAAAGATCACATATTCAAATTTGTTCAAGTTTTAATTCATGTATTTGATGTAGAGTCAAAATCTATAAATAAAGATATTGAAATTTTCATTAAAGCTTTAACTAATTTACAAAAACATAGTCCAGATGCCAAAGTTTTCGTTTTATTACACAAAATGGATTTAGTTCAAGTTGATAAAAGAGATGAATTATTCAATATAATGATGGATAAATTACAAAAAATTTCAAATCCCTATCAATTCAAATTGATTGGATTCCCAACATCAATTTGGAACGAGAGTTTATATAAAGCATGGTCACAAATAGTTTGTTCATTGATTCCTAATATGAATTTATTCAATGAAAATTTGATCAAATTTAATTCGATTTTGGATGCTGAAGAGATTATCCTATTTGAAAAAACTACATTTTTAGTAATTTCTTCCACCAATTCAATAAAACAGCAACAACTACAAAATTCAAATTCCGACAATTTAGATCCTAAGAGGTTTGAAAAGATTTCCAATGTAATAAAAACTTACAAACAATCCATTTCAAAATTAAGAACTAATTTCAATAATTTAATCATCAAAGGTAGTAATGATACTCAATTTTTCATCGATGTGTTAACTGATAATATGTTCATCATGATCATCATGAAGGATAAACCTCAAGATTCAAAATTTGTCAATAATAAAGAAGAATTAATAGTTTTGGAAAATATCAAAGCTGCTAGAAAATGGTTTGAAAAAATCGAAAGTGTAAAATAAGAGATTAATGATTAATATAAGGGATTCTTTGTCTTCTAATTCAATTCTTTTTCTACCCCTTGCATAAATCTTCCCCTTATCTTTGTCGTGGAATCGTTGACCAACATTTTGTAAGAGGCTATCAAATCACGACATAACATCAACGACATCGAGCGAAAGAGATATTTTGACGACCGTTGATGGAAATGTCTCCTCTTTTAAATCGCGAAGATCTAAACGATCCCTCAACATTTTTATTGATTAATACGATGGGTAAATTATTTGATTTATTGTCACATCCTGATGAATTAGTGTCTGTAATCCATTTATTGGGATTCAGAAAGACCTTACATAAATCTGATAGAAATGCCATGAGACCTTCTTTGAAAAGATGTTATGAAATGCTTTTCATTACTTCAAGATCTTTTGCAAAAGTTATTGAAGAGTTACATCCAGAATTGAAAGACGTTGTCATGATTTTTTATTTATTATTAAGAGCCTTGGATACTGTTGAAGATGACATGTCCATTGACCCAAAAATTAAAGTTCCATGGTTGAAAAATTTCTCATCTTTACTTAAATTGAAAGAATATCTGTATCATGAAGTTGATGAAAAGGAAAGAGATAGAGTTTGTTTAGTTGAATTCACTGAAATTTTAACTGAATTTCACAGATTGAAACCAGAATATCAAGAAATCTTGGCTGATATTTCTAAAAGAATGGGTGATGGTATGGCTCATTATATTGTTGATGAACAATTCAATACCGAAGGTGTTGCTACCAACAAAGATTTTGATTTATACTGTCATTATGTTGCAGGTATTGTTGGGGAAGGTTTGACTAGATTATTCATCTTGGCCGGATTTTCTGATGAATCATTAGCTAAAAACAATTATGAAAAGGCCAATTCAATGGGTTTGTTCTTACAAAAAACCAATATCACCAGAGATTTTAATGAAGATTATCTTGATGGTAGATCATTCTGGCCAAAGGAAATTTGGAGTAAGTATACCGACAAATTAGGTAATTTTGCTGATAAAGATAACGAAGAATATAGAATTAAAGGTGTTCAATGTATTAATGATTTAGTTTTAAATGCTTTACAACATTGTGAAGACGTTTTACATTATTTATCATTAGTTAAAGACCCTTCATCATTCAACTTTTGCGCCATTCCTCAAGTTATGGCTGTTGCTACTATGGAATTAGTCTTCAATAATCCTGATGTTCTTTATGGGAACGTTAAAATCAGAAGAGGAACTACCTGTCAATTAATATTACAAAGTAGAACTTTCCCTGATGTAGTAAAACTTTTCAGAACTTATTTGAGAAAAATTCATCATAAAGCACCAGTTGAAGATCCAAATTATTTCAAAATCACTACTAAAATCGCCAAAATCGAACAATTCTGTGATCAATTGTATCCAGATCCAAAAAATATTCCTGCGGGAGCCAAGGTCACCAACAACTATAGTGAAATCATCAAATCAAGAAAACCAATTGATGATAAAATGCAAAAGATTATTCAATCAGAAACTTTTAAATGTTATTTATCGATAGCTTCAATTTTTTCATTATTTGGTGGTGTGTTATATTACATATTCTTCTAGAACAAAATCAATACAAATTAGTGTGTTATCTCTACATTTTCTCCCCACACATTGAGATCTCATGGAGGCTGAGATCTTTTTTTTTTTTGCAGCCTCTGTCATTCCGCACTTAAAGGCAATAGGGGAATATTTAAGGATTAGTGAATAAACAGACAATTGGGATTATGATGACAACGGATGACATGGACATTAAATTTGGTATTCGAAAGATTATATGGTCAGATTATGCACATACTACGCCAGTTTTATTACAAGAAGAAAATGGCCCTTGTCCATTAATTGCATTAGTGAATACCTTAGTTTTGAAGAATGATATAGAAACCAGAACGAATCAATTGAATGATATAGAGAACAGTGAATTACAAATTGAGGTTGAAAAGTTTAAAAATCAACTCCTTGAACAGAAATTGATCTCCTTAAAAGACTTGTTATCACAAGTAGGAGATTTGTTGATTAAATTTAATGGCGATAATAAAGACATCGATAAATTCTTAGAAAGTTTACCATTACTTCACACAGGGTTGAATATCAACCCAAACTTGGTCGATGGAGGTTTTGAAACTGACTTAGCCACAGAATTGTTCACGTTATTCAATCTTAAAATCAATCATGGTTGGATTTATGAACCCCAAGATGCTGAGTTGAACTCAACAATGACGAAGTTACAAAACTTCGATTCAGTTCAAGATTATCTTTTAACAACCGATGATGAGAAGTTAAAGCAATGGCTCGATGAAAACTCAACCCAATTGACGCAACATGGATTATCAAAATTAAACAAATTGATTGATATAGATGAATTCATAGTATTTTTCAGAAATAATCATTTCAGTACATTATTCAAGAAGGGAGATAATGATTTCTATTTGCTTTTGACGGATTCTAGTTTCGATAAGAAAGAAATTGTGTGGCAATCCATAATCTCCATTAGTGGAAAAGATGATTTATTTTTCAATGGTGAATTTACACCAATCTTAGAAGAAGGTAGAGACGTTGCTGGAGATGATGATTTGAGATTAATCAAACAACTCCAAGAACAAGAGGATGCCGAATATGCTAAGAATTTACAAAAGTCTTATCAAAAACGGAAACCTCCAGTTAAAGAACCTATTAAAGAAACTAGTGATAAAAAAAAGAAAGAGAGAAAGAAAAAAGGTAATTGTATAATAGTATAATTTACAAGTCATTATGATTCATTGGTTTCTATATCTTCAGTCTCTTCGATTTGTGACTCTTCCTGTTCTTCTTCTTGTTCTTCTGCTTCTTGTTCTTCTTCTTGTTCTTCTTCTTGTTCTTCGATTTGTGATTCTTCAACTTCTTCTTCTTCTTGTTCTTCTGCTTCATATTCCATAGGATCAAATTCACTTCTTATAGCATCCATCTTTCTTAATTCATTGGCACTTGGTTCTCTTAAGTTGAAATTAATATTAGTGTAAGTACTTTCGTCAACGAATTTATTAACTTGACTATTAGTTGAAGTTCTATAAGTTTTTAAATCGATTTTACCGTTAATTGGATAATAGTATCCGATTTTTCTCTTCTTTTGATCATTACTTATGAACTTTATAGCTAATTCTTTATAAGAATCATCAGATTTTTGGAATTTCATATCATAATTTTTGACAAATTTGAATTTGAATTCAGAATCATTTGGTACTGTTGGAGTATTCAATTGGTCGTGTAATTTATTGACATCATCATTAGGTTTTTGTTGATACAATGACATCCATTCACCGTCAGCACTGGTAATAGGTTTGAAGATGGATGTTTCCAATATTTTATTTTGTAATGGTTCATCATATTCTTCACCTTGTGATTTTTTCAAATTATTTAAATCTCTATTAAAGGATGCTGAACCTGAAAATTTCAAATTTAAATATTTCGAATCCATATTAGAAGTATCAGGTAATAATTGCCATGTGGAGACAGCTTTCAAACCTCTCTTTGATGGATGTTTCAAACTTCCAAGATCTTTCAAAGATTTTTGGGATTTTTCAAAAGTATCTTCAACTACCTTCAATTGGGATTCACTATCGAATTTTTCTTCAACTTTTTTAACAGTATTATTGGTGTTTGTAGCTTTTGGAACTGTTCTTTCAGCAATATATTCTGTTCTTCTTAAGAACGAAACTTCTGGTCTGCTTTTACTGATTTTACCAATACCTGCATCTCTTAATAAAAATTGATCACTGGGGTGTAATTCAAGATCTTTACGACCAATGGACTTGAAATCGTCATTATCTAATACTCCAGGATTGTTAATCAAGTTCAATTCCATACCAAAATCTTCATCGATATTTTCAATCAAATTCTTGAAATTTTCTTTTCTGAATAATGATGATATTATTTGATTAGATTCTTCTTCATTACTTATCTTCTCGGTGGTATGATATTTAATAAATTTGGGGTTTAATGGAGGTGGTGGTAAGTTGTTAAGATATCTGACTTTACTGATATAGTCTTGTCTTACAGGCTTTTTGGACATTGTTGAAGGTTTTGAAGTTTTTTCGTTCGCGAAACCAGCGTTGGTGTATCAACATTTGCAAGAGGTAGATACGAGACATTGGGAAATGGATAATAAAGATGGTAATAAATAGTATATTTTTTAGTTTGCTGACAGGATATATTCTATAGTTGACTGACAAGATTCAAATATGTTCCGTTGATTACATAAACCAAATCATTGAATTGATTTAAATATTGTAAAACAGAATTCTTTATGAGCTTCTTTTCTAAGGTTTTAACTTTAATAGCTTCTTCTTCTTCAAGTGTACTTACGCTGAAGACGTCTTCCTCAAACACAGTAGCATAATCGTATTTTGTGGGTGCTTGATCACCTTTACCACAATTCAATTCTCTTAATCTATCAACAAAGTCCTTATCAGACTCTTTGGATCTTTTACTCTTATAAACTATAATACTAGTTGGCAAATGGTCATCATAGTCAGTTTGCTGTTGTTCGTCTTGAATCACATTGAAAAGTTGTGGTTGAGTTTGTGCAAATAACGTTTTGAATAAATCTGCTTCATCTTTAGTGATAAGTTCTCTTTTGACTATTTCGATATTCAATTCCTTGGTGCCTTTATAGCTTCCAACTGAATCTTCAGACACAGGAGGAATCAAGATAAACGATAAGATAAAAGGTAAGAATAAAAACAAAATCATTTGTGGCTGCAAAAATCTCAGAAACCGATACTTGGAGTTTCTTCGTCGAGAACGTAACTAACGAAGCTCGACTATTGAACCACCATGTTAAGGTGGCGTTAGTATTTGCCAGCATCATTCTAAGTAACAACAATTATATTCCATGTAACTTTCAACTCCACTGGGAACCCGCCTTAATATTGCTACCTACCATGCTTTCGAAATTTCCCCTATTATCATAAATTTAAAAGCCTCGAGTAGGTATCAATGCATTACAGGATGCTATAAATCCACTTCGGAAATCATTTCATCCTTTGAGCCCTCTCAGAGCCTTCTGATCAAACATCGATTGCAATTATCTCAAATTCTATCACCCTCATTTTTTTAGACGATTGAGGATAATCATATCAACATGTCAGGAAGAAAGAAAACATTGTTAAAAGTCATCATATTAGGAGATTCTGGTGTTGGTAAAACATCTTTGATGCAACAATTTGTTAATAACAAGTTCAGTCATCAATATAAAGCTACTATTGGAGCAGATTTCTTAACTAAAGATATCACCATTGATGGAAACAAACAAGTTACTTTACAAATTTGGGATACTGCCGGTCAAGAAAGATTCCAAAGTTTAGGAGTTGCATTTTACAGAGGTGCTGATTGTTGTGTTTTATGTTATGATGTCACCAATGAAAAATCCTTAAATAATTTATCATCATGGAAAGATGAATTCTTAGTTCAATCTAACGTTTCAAACCCTCAAGATTTCCCTTTTATTATAATAGGTAACAAGATTGATGTTGACGAAAACAAGAAGATTTCTTCATTATCTAAGAAATTAAATAATATCACCAATAACCAATTAGGAGGATTAAATTATCCAGTTTTCGAAACTAGTGCTAAAGATGCTATCAATGTTGAAAGTGCGTTCGAAGTCGTAGCTAAAATGGCACTTCAACAAGAAGAATTAAATGATGCCAATGGTAATGATGTTAGTGATGATTATAATGATGCTATCAATATCCATTTAGAAGGTGATTCAGGTAATTGTGCTTGTTAATTTTAATTTATCCCTTATTCACACATGAAAACAATCATAAAATTCCTTTTTGTATTAATTATAGTGATAGTTGTTTTAGATAGATAATTTATATCTCATTAGAACTCAAATTTATATTGTCTCTGAAAGAATATACAGATCTACTTACTATTGATACACATACAAACAACTTTCATTAATAAACTAACAAGTTGGTTATTGTTATTATTATTATTGTTATTATGATGTTGTTGTTGATTAGGTTTATGATATTGTTGATTATATTGAGGTTGTTGGTGTGGTTGGTATGATTGTTGAGGTTTGGATGGCATTTGACTTGGAGGTGGTAAATTCAACCAAGATTGAGGTAATTGATTGATGTCAACATTTTTCAAGTCAATAACCAAAACTCCAGTATTCTTAGAATCAATATGATGTTTTAATCTACTCTCATCACACATATCATCAATAGCAGGTTTTAATTTGGCAATACCTCCCTGAGAGTGTAAACCTTTACCTACAATAACTTTTAAATGACTTTGGTGAGTCTTAACGAACTGGACTATTCTAACTTGCAAGATATATTCGGCTTCTTTAACAAATAATCCATGTAAATCTATTTCATCTTCAGCTGAATCAGCATTGTTTTCCCTGAATACATATTCAGCAGCTTGTCTATTATAATATTCAGCTTCATCAGTGATCTTCTTAGCTTGTTCACTCAAATCGTGAGCTTTTTGACCATCTCCGTTCTTATAGGCTTTTTGAGATTCTTGGGATAAATGATTACGTTTTTCATATAATTGTTCGGCCCTTTGTCTCAACAGTTTATAATTACTGTCAGTGGCATGATTGTAATCTCTTTCACCATTCATAAATTGACCTCCTTTATTCATATTTGTTGGTATTTATTTGGAAGTTTTTGCAAGTTTCACGAAATTTTAGGAACCTGAAATTCGCACATGTTCAGCCACTTTGGCTGCAAACAATAGAATATTAAACTAGAGACAACGAATTAATTAGAGCAAAGATTATTATGATAACATATATTATAAACTAACACTAAAAAGAATAAATTCAAAAACTAATTAGTTTATTTTTTAGCAGCTTTTTGGGCAGCTTTGGTGACTTTACCAGCTTTGTCTGATTTTTCAACAGCTTTGATAACACCAACAGCAACGGTTTGTCTCATATCTCTGACAGCGAATCTACCTAATGGTGGGTATTCAGTGAAAGCTTCAACACACAT